>VYZW01062445.1:52627-82778 GCA_013401315.1 Balaeniceps rex
AGGCTGCTTAGCCACACACATCTGGTGAAAGAGATACTATTGTATGCTCTCAGCACAAAGCTCTGTACTGTTCAATTACCTAAATTTGCTCTTTTTCACATATGTAAATTTATTCAAGTTTGCTAGCCTATATAGGTTATAGTTATAAAAGACTTCTATTAGTCTTCCTAGTGGATTGCACAACCCAGGAGTGATTTCACTGATAAAACATAATTCATATGGGGATTCGAGGGGGAGAGGGACAGGTAAACAAAACTCTTCATTTTCAGAGGCAGCGCCTTTATTAGCTGTTAATATGAGCATCCCGCTCTGGAACAGCAAGACAGACCAAACTCTTCCAGTTCTGGGCCTCCACAGCACTGTTACTGTGGGGAAGGAAAACTGCGCTCTCCAGCTGAAAAATCATCAGACTAGACCTGGGTAAAGCATTTCATTACATTTTGGAAAAAGTTTGGAAAAATACTCTAAAAAAAAAAATTTACAGAGACAGGTATGGGAATAGTTTTAGTTAAAACAAAATTTAAAAAAAAAAAAAAAGAGAGAAAACATTAAAAACAGGTTTAGCATTTCCAAGAAGGAACATTTTAGGTTAATATGCAAGTCCGAAGGAGGCACAGGCACTATTCCCAAAAAAACTCAAACAGCTACATACTCCACATTCTCTGGTCCACTGCTTACCATGTTCCTTCGCTATCTGTAAATCCTAGGTTTAAGTCTATCCTTTAACCTACTTAGAGGAGGGACTTAATTCAGGCTCTTCTCTCTCAGGAGACCTAAGATGTATATGAGCAGCATCTCCTCCCAGCTTTTATGAATTGATCCCACATGCTCCTTTGAATGCAGCCCTTTGATTCCAAATTTCTTTTGCTTTTACTAAAGATGCTCGACAAAATGTTTTGGTTGTCCAAGTCTGTCTATTCACTAGAAAAAAAAAAACAAAAAACCACTGTGGTTTCCAGTTGGAGAGTTTCTTATTTTTCAGAATTGCTAGTGAATCACAGAAATTGTTGCTCACACAGTTCTAATGATCTGCCCATGCAACTCTGAACAAAATCAATGGGAAATATGGTCAGCCATGCTGACACTTAACCCTATAGTATTTAATATGCAGAATACGACTAATCAGTCACAGAGGCCTCCAGATACCACAAAACAGTAGCGATTACATTTACTCAAAATGTAATTTTACTTGTAGAACATTATGTATTATTCTTACAGTCTAAAAAAGGACAGAGCTCTTCTCATAAATATTTTCTGCAAAACAGTTCTCATTTACATATATAGATATAAAATCCATACATCTACTTCAAAGTAAGTAGATAGCTCACTGTGTAAGTAATTTCTCAAGCAGAAAAAAAGTCAGACTACTTAAAATAAGCCTTTTAAAAGTATAGGTTATATAGCTACAGAAGAATGTTTTGGGGCGTTGTTGTTTGGTTGGTTTTAATATTTTGAGACATTCATGGCTCACGAACAGTCTGGAGTCGAGTCTATAATACCTCCTAAGCAAGCTCTGCATTCCCACTGGGAAGACATACATGGGATCCGACTGATGTGTGAATGTGAATGCATGCACATCCCTGTATGAAGAGCACCCTTGGATTTATCTCTCCGGCCACCTTGGCAGACGGGCACATGGGGCTATAGGATTCACTCATGCTCTGTTTACATTCTCAGACTCCCTAAATAGCAGTTGTGCAAGTGCCTGTGCAATGCTGACGATCGTTGGCAAGGTAGTAGTATACTATTGTATCATTCCTATTCATGACTGTTGACAAAAAGAAATAGGTCACGTAATAATAACAGATATTGATCATCTATATTTACTTGAATATTTAACACACATATATGTCCTGTTTATATCTCTCTCTCCATGCTACATCTGCTGCTTGCCTGCTTCTTAGATGTATACAATTCCTTTGCAGCAGGCAAATGCTTCTCTGTGTAGACTGTCTTACGTTACAGGAATTATCAGAATTTCAGCAAAAAGCCATTGTAGATATGAATGTTTTACATTTAAAAGGGAGGTCTAAAATGCTTTGTTTGTAAACTCTATTCTGAAGAGGGAACAGATATACCACGTGCACTGTATTTGCATCTATGCTGTGCCTCTCGGTATGGACTGTGCCACTACTTTATTTCTGTGCCTGTGAATAAAAAATTTCCACTGCCTTCTCCTGCACATGGCTCAGAATAAAAATGAAAAAAAAACCCTTTCATTTTGTTTATCCCAGAATTCTCTTCTATAATTTTCAAAAGATGGAAACAAATTCATATTCTGTGAATGTATCTCAATGCATCCATGCTAAGCAGTGCTTTTCATTACTGAAACTGAAGCATACCTATTGTCCTGAAATGACCACCATTTTTTACAAAAGGGAACTATCAACTGCACAGAATTATACAAAAGGGGCTTTATGATCCCACAGCATGCTGCTAGCAGTTATGGACATGAACCAGATCCCTGCGACCACATCCAAGTTTGGATTCAAATGCACTGCTCTATCTGTCTACTGGACTAGGTATACTCTCCAAGTCTACACCCCCCCTACAGTCTACAAGACTGAGATCTGGATTTTGAAATACTGCATTGGAACAAATCAGATTTCATGGTCCTGGTAGAGCATTTTCATTGTCCCCACATAGCCTGTTTTAGAGTGCATGTAGATATCCCAGATTTGGTGAAAGGCAGGACAATTACTTGGACCCCTCTCCTATTTATACTAGTAGTCCATTTCTTGTGAGAGATTTAATTGAAGGAACCAACAGTGGTTCCCTTTTACAGAAAAAGCCAGTTTTACAACCTTTTACCAGCTACACTCCAAGACAACGTTCTGCGATCCTTGCCTCATGGCCTCAACACACTGGGTTTTGTTTTTCCTTCCAACACCACTTCCTCACAACAAAACGATGCCAACATGGGGCAAATTATAAAGGAGACCCTTGGTATTTTGAATAGGTGACTGAGACCAGCTGGGAAGTCCATACTGTGGCAGCAGAGGTTAGAGTCTGCACCCTGGCGAAGGCCATGGTAACAGATATGCCTCCATCTACCCTTTGGTTCATCAGTTTTCTAATACTGTTTTTACAAAATCTAGAAACAAAAATACCACGAGGGACTTGGGCAATCTTTCAAAAACTAACTGTTAAGAAATTCCTTCTGAATGCTGGAAAGCTTCATTTTTCTACTTAGACTGTGCCTCTGACTGACACCAAGAAGGTGAACCAAGTCACTGTTGCAAGCTTTCACCACAAGGCTCCCTTTCTGTGGCGACTCCAACTCATAATAATCCCTCACTATAAGATAATTAATTATTACCCCCTCTGTACAGGGGCAAAAAACTTTGCTGGTGTGCAGTATAGTGGGACTGGAAGGAAGGAAACTACCACCCTAACCATTAGCAGACTAAGAAACCTTCAGCAGATGACTATCAATTATTTCTGCTTATGGTAGGCTTAGCGAAAATAAAGAATGGCTAATAAAACAAATGCCTGACAGATTTCAGCATGTGAATTCATACAGTTTGTGAGGTCAGCGGTTGTGCCTTTATCATGGTTCACTATCTCTATGTTATCAGGAAAAGATCTAAGAGCGAAGACATCATTTATACTCACAAGGCCAAGGCAGATATAGACTATTGCAAGGCTGCCATGCCCAGCTGCAGCCTGTGGAAACATCTAGTTTTCACTACACTAGACCTCTGTGTCTGTAGAACCCAATTCAAAATTAAGTTAAATCTCATTGACTTCCATGGGAATTGGATGAGGTTCCCACACCTGCATACTGAACTGCAATGTCCTACACATCAGACCAACGTGCTGAATGTTTTCTTTACTGAGGACTTTCAGATACATTTGGTAGGCTGTATATAAACAGAACTATAGCATTATAGAAAGACCATCCCCCCTCGCCCTGCAAAGACAGTGAGTCCACAGTCCATAATAAATTGAATAACAAGCTATAACCAGCCACCAGACCGTATGCTTCCCACTCTTGCAACAGACTGTGAATGAGCCAGCACATTCAAGATCATGGTTTTGAAGTAATGAACACAAACATGAGCATGTGCCCATATCTGATCAACACAATAAGCAGAGACAGGAAAGTCACAACTCTGAACATTTCCTTGTTAATTAGGAAGGACTTCCATGAAATGTCTCGAGTGATCACTTAAGGAATTGGCACAAATAAGGCACTGAGAGGAAGGGTGAAATTCTAATCTCATTATGACATGATGGTGATGACATTGTGTTGCTGGATATTCCTACCTGATGTTAAGCAGTGTCGTGTAGTTTAGCTGTTCTCTTCGAAATCTAACAAACTTCTTTAGTTTTACATATGTTGCTCTGTAAATACAGGACTGTCTAACAAGACAATACAGGCAATACCAATCTGTCCTTCATGCTGATTACATAGGTTTCTAGTTTGCCGGATAGTTTTTTTTATTTGATTTGGACTGCCATGGAATAAACCCAACAAAAATAGGAATTTCTAGTGAAGAGGAAATTAAGGGTGTTACAGCTATTCAGGGAAAATGGTGCTCTTGCCAGTTTCAGTGATGACAGCAGGAATACCTGTAGCTCCCTTCAAGCTGGAGGCTTGGCGAACATGGCAAAAGTTTGTTTTGTATCAGACAAAACCTTTTGAAGCTTGGTGATCTAAAATTTCTGACTACCTCTAACTATAAGTGGAGAAACAGGATGTGCTCTGCTAAACCTACTCTTCCTTCTACAAGCACTGAAGCATGCAACGCCACAGGCATGAGCCTTCCAAAAAAAAAAAAAAGGTAACTAAGGCTCTACACCTGGCAGTTCTGTTAAATATGTTGGGTTTATTTTCTTACTAAAAGAGACCTGCTGACAGAGAAATTGCCCAACTCCCTTAATGTAGTTTAATGCTTAAACTTAATGAATTTATAAGAAGTCTAGTGTAACAGGAAACAAAGACAACATAATGGCTGAAGGAAAGAAGATGGCTTAAAAAGCTGCGTTTTACTTTATTTTCTCACTGATACTCAGGTAGAGAAAACAGCCCAAGTCACAAAGAGGTTTTAGACAACCACAGGAACATCCACCGTGCATGCTGACAATGGGAGAACAAAAACATCCAGGCAGATGGATGCAATAGCAAACATCTAGGCAGAATTATTCACCCTCCTTCACCATCCACAGCGCTGCGTGGTGCTAGCAGCTCAAGGGAAACAGCGCACAGGAGCCACCTGGGCCAGCAGGGCTAGCAAGGAGAGCTGGAGAGTTCCTCCTCCCTCCAGGATGCAGCCAAGGAGGAACCTCCCGCTGTTTTCAGAGCCCGAGAGACAGACCAGGCTTCCCGGCTTCCCATGGAAAAGCTGCTGAAACAGGTCAGACCCGGCAGCCCCTCATCTTCAATGGCCCTCCAGAAATAATAGAATGTAACGCACTATGGAAGACAGCGTAGGTTGCTCCCCTATCAGCCTTGGTCGCCAGTGACCGTAGACAGAGCTGGATGGTCTTGAAGGCAGAAAATAACCGTGCTAGGTCACTAAACTGAGGGGGGGTGTAGGCCCAAGAAATGCAGCAGCTAACCAAAATAGAATACACGCAGAGTTTAATTGCCGAAGTCCAAATGTGTTGCCAAATGCTAACAGTCCCTGCTTATGGACCAATCAACCATGAAAATAGAATGTTTACTCACAAGAGTGATGAGGGAAGTCATTTAATATACATTCACCTTTTGTTACTGTTTTCTATCCTTCTTATATTCTCTGTGAACTTCAGTTTCATTTCTTTAGGATTCATTTGTTACTATACAGCTTCCAATGGGACACTACTTTGGCTGAGACTTCTTCATGCTACTATCAAGTACACTAAAAAACCAACTTTTTTTTGGACTAAGACAGATGTTACACATGTATATTACACATGTAATATGTCTCTCACATATTACATGTCTTTCCTCAGGGAAAGCAATTTTGAATATATTTGTAAATTATGGAGAGAAAAGTCAAATTTTAATCAACATGCATTTTCGTTTAATTATTTCAACTGCAGTAATATGAGTTGTGAAACACAGCTGCATACTGCTCGAACTGTAAAAGGAAGATGAAATCTTGTCCAAATAAGATTAAGATGTAAGTATAATTACAATTCAAGAAGATGTCCAACAGTGTCCATAAAATACTGTAATAAGGTGCAATTTTTATGGAAAAATGTAATTTGCAAGGTGTTTTTAACATCTTTGTAATCACACTTAATTAGACCCTAAATCTAATGGAAGAAGGTTAGAGTCACCTCTTTTGGTAGGAGCATCATACATAGGATAAAGGAACTGAACCTACTTCATCAGCTTCTTGGGCAAACCATAAAGTTATATATTTTTGAACATAAGAGTAGTATTGTTGCTGTCTTTCATTTCATGGATCAAGCCTACAGAATCTGACCAAGTTTGTTAATAGCTTTGGGAAAATAACGTAACACCCTTAAGTCGATTTGAATGTCATTTAAAAAAATCATTAAGTACTTATGGCATTTCCTATCTTAATCCCCTTCATCTATTATATATTTTGCCTTCACTAATGTATTTAGCATTATTCTTCTATTCTTATTCCCTTTTGTTTGCCACAAAACCTCCACTTTAAATGTGGGGTTTTTTAAACCTAGAGTTTGATATAAGTTTTCACTCTGATTTTGTGAGATGTAGCTGTATAAATGTTCACTGCTCTACCACATATATGTTTATGAAAAGTCTGTAAACATTAAATGTATTTTTGACACTTGGAAAGGTTAGTTCATAAAAGTTTAGACCTCTCTTTAAATGCTCTGGCTCTGAACTCACAAAACTACTGCTCAGGATCTTCTTCAGGCCAAGCTCTTCAACTTTAATCTCTCTCTAAAAGCCCAGATATACTTACAAGAACAGTGAATCTTGATGTGCAAAGAAAAACATTCAGGTAAGATAAGCAACAAATTCAGGCACGTGTTTGGTCATAATAAATTGCTCTGTGTCATGGCGTTTTTGGTCACCTCAGCCATGTGAAATCAGAGTAGCTGTGGTTAAAGAGTTAAGAATGCTGAACGTATGACTACAGTTCACTTAATCTAATTCACAGGAACCTAAAAATTGTTGCTGGAGCACAGCATAGAGATCACTTAATGAAATCTGTGGATGAAAAAAATTGAAACATCACCATGTCATGAAACTAAATCTAATGCAATCAATCCTTCACCTAGAATAGGCAGACTTTATAAACTAGGACAAGGAAAAATGAAAGAATAAGAATACTAGAGGATAACACTCATTTTTTTTCCAATCCTATTTTCTTTAAGAATAGTGCATATATCTTAAGTTGATGAAGAAGTACCTAGTAATCAAAATTAACATTATTCTTGAGCCTGCTTCACCATTAGAAATCAAGAATAATTGAGTCCTGATTATTTGTGTAAACCAGTGGGCCTTACTTTCACATCCTTCCTATGCTAAATATCGAATAGTTGTAAAAGCATTTTCTTTGTGAAACAACATAAAACTCCTTAAGAACATAACCAACATTTTCCTACCTAATAGCAATGCATGAGAGTAATTCCCTACAGCTCTTACACTGCACTCTAGCAAAATAATAACTCCTGCTCTCTCTTCCCCCATATTTCTACTTCCTCAAACGCAGTGAGTCAAAGCCTATTCTAGCAGCGCTTCAATGAAATCAATCCAGAAAAATACATCTGCTATGCCAAAAACTGAACTAATCCTCACAACTTGCAGCAACTTACACTCTGTACCATAACGGATTGCTCATTACCATGCCTTAAAATTGATGGTTCTCTTCTCTTTTCACTCCTTTTTCCATTCACAGATTTTGTTACCTCTACCTACACAGTATTCACAATTCCATGCCTTCCTCTTCAGCATTCTAGTAATTCTGTCCCATTAACATCAATGGAGAACTGCTTATTTATGCCAGCTGGTCTTCTGGTCCTTTATTTCTATCAGGCTAAACAGTTCTAATTTGGAGTTTCATCTTTGTTTCTTCATCCCCTCTTATTTTAAAGTAATACTTTTTTCAGTCTTTCTCGAACTCAGAGTAAAGGAATAAAGGTTGGATATTAATGCCAAAAACAGTTTTTGTATGTCTCTTCACTACATTCAGAACCAACTGTGAAATCAAAAGCAGGTATTTTTTCTTCACTCCAGCTAAACAGCAATGCCTTTTTTTCCATAGTTCTCTTTGCCTTTATGTTTTCCACATAGGAAATTTCTCCCACTTCTGTGTTTGGCTACATGGGCCAAGAAAAATTCATTAAGGATGAGGAGAAAGAAGGGGGATGGGCATTGATTCCCCTTAAGAGCAAATTGTATCATTCATGATTTTGAGATTTCTCAAGATGCGTAAACACATATGATGGTTGCATGGCACAATGTAACATGGTTTTAACTCCAAGAATGTAGGTATAGCTATACATCAGAGGGTTATGCACTGGTACCACGTGGGGCACCAGAAGCAGTAACCTAGAGCGTTTGAGAATTAGCCTCTCCTCACAGCCTGGGTGCAGCACCACGTCGATCCAGCTATTCAGCTGCTTGTGTAGGAGCTTATACTTGGACACATCTTACCACATAACGTGGTTTTATCCAAAGTCTAATCCTGTAATCTCTTATTTTATGCCTTCTACAGAGATTATGGCTAAAAAAGGACCAAGGGAATGAAATTCATCTTTCAAAGCAAAATTATGCTCTTCATTTGAAATGGAATTAGTAGTATTATTCACTTGTGCTGAAGCAGGCATTACAGGCAATGCCTCCATGATCTGGGCTGTGTTATACCAAGCCCTCTGTCCTTGTTACACCTGGCCCTCCTTCAAATGTTTCAGTCTAATTATAACAGAACACACACACAATGTGTGAATAGGGCACACAGGTGGGATCAACAGAAAGTAACATTTATTTCATTAAATCAGAGCATCAACAGTGTTTCAAAACATGCAAACACTACACCAAATTTCATTTGAACAAGAGCAAGGTAATCCCAGACTTTAGGAGGGTGTTCAATCACTAGAACTCACCTTAGTCACAGGTTATATTTTGTAGAACTACAAGAATAAACTTTTCATTTTGCGCTGGAAAAACCTCTCACATTCTGTTAATGATGTGTATGTGAAAAGTAACAGGGGAGCTGAGAGAAGAGAGGAAGAAAGGAAAACCTTTTTGATTGCATTAGGCTATACTGGATGGTTGTGGATTTTTAAGACAGCAAAAAATGTTATTCATTTGCTGATTCTCCTCAGCCACAATAAGTGCTGCAGAAAACATGTCTGATACCTAATATGTTTTTGTTCAATCCTTGTGCTTTGTACTAAAGTGGAAAATTGAATAAAATGCCATTTAAAAAGTTATTGCTGTGATGTGAAACTGAACGAGTAACACAATAATAGACCATGGCATAAGACATTTCTCCTTTTAGCAAAAGGATACAAGTTCTCTAGCAAGAGCAAATGAACTATCCATGCCTGAGGATTTTAACTCACAGGAAACTCAGCAAGTGCCCAGATGAAGTTCACCTGACACTGGCAGATATTCAAAAGGATTAAGTCATCAGCAGAAAAGATAAAGTTAATTGTTCATTTTGAGATTTTTGGGGATTGGCATCCAGGGGAGATATCTAATAAGGAGTGAGTTTTCTTTACACCAATTTAGGACAGCAGTTCCTAAAGTTCATGAGAATTACAGGCAGGGTCAGGAGCCTGACAAAAGTTCAGCTGTGTATGCTAACATCAGGATTACAAGTCTAAAATCACCAACTATTGTAAAAGTTTGGCAGTGCCAAATCTATCACTGGTACGGTGCACTTTTAGCTATTTAAGGCCTAAGGACTTAGTCTATAGTCAAATGTTTATCAATGTTTGTGGTTTCCAGTCTATTTTCCTTTTGTGAGGGCAGGCTAATTTCCTAGCCATGCTAACTTCCATAGCATATACAACCCTTCTCCTATACCCCAAATTCCTCTAAATCTCAGTCTCTTCTGTCAGTTCTACAGTTCAAGCTTATCGAAACAGAATCACTCAAATTTCAGGAATAGCAAAAATGATTAGGTATGAAACATTACTAAACCGGCAATAATCAGCTGCTGAACAAGGTGCCAGTATGCCTTACTACGATGCTTTTCAAGATATCTTATTTTCCACTTTGCCTATAATAATTCCACAAATAATAACAGACCAGTGTCATCTAAAGGACAACCACCAGACCTTTGTTTGCCTTTTTGTCTTTGTTTGTCTGCATTCATCTCAAAATATTGGTCACAACATTGCAAAACATAGAGTCTCTGCAGTCCAGCATCTGTCACTGACAGGAAGCTTTCCCTGAAATATATACAAAATGTTCTCTCTTGTTCTTATTTCGCATGATGCAATAGAAGTAACCCTGTGCTCTCTTAACAGTTGCTTAATCATGTTAACCAGTTCCTCCTCCTGCCTTCTGCCTTTGTAGCTTTTTTTTCCAAAACTAGCTAGTTCCTACTGTCAGAGCAGAGGGGCTGTCCCCAGGATGGAGCTCTGCAGTTCCCCAGGCATTTTCTGCAAGTGCAGCCCGGACTCCTACTTTGTGCATTATCTTCTTTTGAAAACGTAACCCCTCCTCCAAACTTCTTCCTCCTCTGCTTCATGACTGTGCTGCTTGAGCTTCTAGGACAAAAGTTACACTGATCTTTCCAGCGCAGATATAGCTAGCACTCATGCATGCCATTTCTGCTAAAAGGTCTGTGGCACGTTATCTTGCTGGAGGGGAAAAAGAGATAGGGTTTGGGTTTGTTTTTTTTTTTCCTTCCCAGAGGTGAACCTTTTCCATAGATGAAACATGTTTTCTCCCCTTTTTCAAAGAGGACTGAGTACAGCCTCCTGATCCTTCCAGGTCAGTATAGAAATGTCAAATTTGGTAGTCTGATTATTTGTCCAGATTTTGGTTTCTGGAGACCTTTAATGAAACAAAACAAATTAACTTATTTTCTCTTTCTTAATTATATGGTATCTTCAAGAAAGGCTGTGCAGACCCATTTTATAATTTGTTTTTCATTTTAATATTTTAATGGTTTCTGAAATAAAGGTTAAAACATGCTTACCTGCTTCCAGGAATACCACTCTCCAATAGAAAACAAAGCACTCAATTAGCTAGCATTAAGCATCGCAAATAAGACAGTATAAGAGAAAAAAAAGCACATTTAAAGCATCAGGTTGGAAAGAAGTAGACAACTACCACATTTTGGTTGTATAACACTTTCCCACTCCTGAGAGTGGCTATTCTATTTCTGTAATAGATGTTTTTTCCATATGTTACAATTTCTACATGGTGAGTGGCTCCACTCTAAGCTCACAGGGTTTAGGTTACAGTAGGGCTTGTCATACAGCAATACAATAGGTCGAAGCAAATGAGTATCTAAATTGGGATAGCTGTTCATATATAGTAACAGAGAACAGTATTTCATGTTTAGCATGTCACTCTTCTTATTTGGCTGTAATACGGATTTGCTCACACATCACTTTTGAGCAGAGGACAATTCAGCTTAGGTTCTATGTTGCCATTAGCATAATGCCTGTCCTCACAGCAACATGAAAAGCATCTCTGAAACCCAGTGTTTCATTCAGAGGTATCTGGCTATGTTTACATGGGTGAGCTCCACAATGCCAGTACTTGTTCTTTGGCTACGAGGCCAATTAGCACAGAGCAGCCCAAGTCCATCCTATCCAGCTCTGCTAGCCTCTGAAATGGTGTGGCTGCATCCAAACTGCTGGCTGGGACTGGACTTGGGTTGATGCCAACTCCTAACCAGCGCCCAGGAGTTGCTGCACAAGGTGCCCTTTTGCCAGGGTCAGAACTATGTCAGGGTCATAGCATGGGTAAGGCAGTCCCAGCACCCAGGCGCATCCCCAGCCACCCCTTCATGCAGTACACAGGAGGCCAGGACATGTAGAGTGGCCTGCAGAGCCAGGGTGTGTCTGCAGGGTAGCAAAGCTGAGAAGTACATTGAGCCAAATTCCATATTCATGAAACAGTTACTTCTGTGGATTTCTACTGGCAGAGGTTTTTGACTCGTAACTCCAAAGCAGTCCAGCACAAATGAAAACAGAAATATGAACTAAGAACAGTTTCAGAGAGTAATGCAGTAGTAGCTAGAGTAACGTGTGTGCCAGAGGACAGGATTTGGCTCGTGACTCCAGTAAAGCTGTCGGAACAACACAATTTCCATTTCCTCTTCCACTACAATGAAATCCTACTGCTGTAGTGCTGGTTTAATCTCCAGAAGTAAGGAAATGGAAAAGTAAAATTCATAACTCTAAATATTTAGACTTTCTGATGCTTTCTACTTTTCAGGGCCAGTCTTACAGCACTTCAGAAAACCATGCTGCTCCTTCTACTGTTTGGTGAGCAACAAGTGGCACAATTTGTATAGTGAGTTGAGAGGCACTGTGCCAGAGTATACATAAAACTCAGTAAACTGAGAAAGGAGTATATAATAATGAATATGAGAAACAGTATAAGGGGATTTCCATTATACAGAATAAGGTATTTGGGTGTTGTTCACTGGGAATATAGGGCAGCTTTTAGTATTATCCAATAGCAGTCGCCTGTAATTTACCCTTTGGAAATCAATAAAAACATAATGTTCTAGCCTTTGCCTTATTCAATAGTATGCTAGGGTAAAGCAAGCCGAGTTCCTCTGAGAACCCAGTCTTCCTTTTGCTGTGGCAATGGTGTTACGAAGATAATCTTTAAATATCTTAACAGCTTAAGAGACAGAATATCTCATATCTAGGCATATACGGGGTGAATACAAAACATATTTTCCACTAATAAGGAATAATGTTTAACCTGCATACTTATAAAAGTATGAGAAATCTACTACAACACTTCCTCTTCTTAAGTGGAACACCTGCATACAGGTCAATCAGTGAAGTTACTCTCTTCAGTTCACCCAAGACAGTTTGTGTGTGTTTACTTTGTCTTTTGCCCTTTATTCTCCCTTTCAAACCCAAAAGGTCATGGGATAGCAGCAGACACACTGCTTAAGCAAACCAGTGTAAATGCAGAAAATTTAAAAATTGATCTTATTTTCCTTCCAGGCTCACTCTTGCTTTAAGAAATCATGTTGGAAGTCTCCTGCAAGAGTCACGGGAGCAGACTACCAGCCTGATTTTTAATGCCGAGGGCTGCATGAACAGTATTTTACCCAGGCTCCTTCCCTTGCTGTGTACATACTTAAAAAGAGGATTCCAGATGGAGTTGGCAATTTGTTGGCTTGCCATCTGAACCAATGTCTCTGATATTATTTATAGAAGGTCTGCTTTTAAATGGGCTAGCTGATATTCTCATCCATCTCACTGAAGCCGTTGACTCCGGGGACTGCCAGCGGACTGTCACAGCCATGACACTTGGCAGGCTGGGTCCTCGGTTGGTATAAATCAGCACTATTCTTGCTTACTGCTGCTAAGGGTTTCACTTGACATTTTCACTACCGCTTGATTCGTGTCCCAGATAATCTGTCTCACTTTCATGGTTTTACTTGCGTGTTTCCCAAAAATCCTGAAACACTGTTAGCTTGCAATATTAGAATATTCTAATGGCAATATTAGAATATTCTAATTGAATATTCTAGCTGAAGCATCCGTTTAGACAGTTTCCAAGCACTGCAGTACTAAATGTTATATTATTATTGAAATTATTATTTTTAATGAATATAACCATTATTAAAATTCCCAGTTCAGTTACTGTACATTGGAAATTCTTCCGAGATTTTATCACTACCAGAAAAGTATAATTTTTATTATACAGAAATAAATTTGTGGGCAAAAGCAACATGTATTCTTATTTATGTTGCAAATTGACAATAGACAATAGTTAACTGTCAATTATTTCCCCTCTACAAAAGATGAAAAGCTATTACCCATCACAGTATATTTAAAAAGAGTTATTCATTTCTATTCAAGTTTTTGTCCTAACTTTATACTGGAGATTTACAAAACAAACTAATTGCATTTGAAAGGTTTGGCCCCATGAGAAATGGTAGTCACCATTCTTTGGTCTGCACTACTGTTTGGTGTTTCGAACCAAGAAGCAGCACAATTTGGAATATTACATGCAATTTTCAGCTGTAATCTGCCACTGCAGCTGGTGGCCCACAGAAATGCCCAGGGCTATATGAATGCTATTGCAGCAGAACTCACTCATATTCCAAATAATTGTAAAGCTTCCTTTTTCCTAGACTGCCATATGGAGTGTTTTGAATATATTCTTGGGCCTTCCCCCCCCGCCCAGGGCAAGGAAACGACCTATGGTGGATGGAATTTAAACCAATATCTATATAACCTAAGAAATACAGGGCTCAATTCTGTATCTACTGAAGCTTCCTGTCTCCCCAAACATTCGCCAATCAATTTAATTGAAGGAGCATCAGTGTGCTCAGTAAGGAGATCAAGAAAATACTACTTTTCCTTTGGAATCTGCTCTTCTATTCATGTGGTTCTTTGAATGAAGTACCTTCTGGAAACAATGAATAAAACATCTGGCTAATATCACGGTTAGAAACTTCTCCACATAAGCAAGTTTCCAGTGCATTACTTCTCCACGTGGACTGCCTGACCTTGTAGCAAAGTATACTAAAAAGTTACTTGGACATAAATTTTAAAATAGAGAGCAAAAGCAAGAAGACAAGTGACGGAAATAATTCATTGCATCAGCATGCAGCAAAATAAGTATTTTAAGGAAGGTCCCTCTCCTTGACAGAGGATTTTTTTTTCTTTCCTTTACAGTGCTATACATATAATAGCAGCAACACTGCGTGGTACTGATCATCATCTCTTACTGTGTTTTATTTCCACCCAGAAAGAACTGCATAACGATAGTATAACTAATAGTGCATTTTTCACAACCCCCTCAACCAGCAGCCTCTGTTAGTCTGACAAGCATGCTGACTAGTTCCAGCAGTGGTGACCTTTGTATGGACTCACTGAGATCAGAGGCTCAGTTCCCATAATCTGCAAAGAAGCCTTCAGCTGTAAATAAAACAATTTTAATGTTGTCTCTCATCTTTGCTCAATGAAAAATCCCATAACAAGGTTATCCACTACAGTACTAACATGACTGAACAGTGAAGAATCTGCTCTGGTATAATTACATAGATTATTTTACCTAAAAATCCACAAATGGCTCATACAATGCCCTTTACAGCAGAAATGAGGTATAAACTTGGATTAGTTCTTTCATTTTCTTCCACAGCTCTTAACATTCCCAGACTGACATTAACTCACTATCACTTCTTTGTCAATAAACTTATTTCTGGAATTCTCAGAGAATTATGGTTTTGCAGGTCAGAAGAGGATGGGGAAGCATGCAAATAGGAAGATAACCTTCTTGTGAAATATAAGCATGATAAATGTTACAGGACCTTGGAAGTTAGCCAACCAATGAGAAGTACAGCACTTTACCCTGTGGGGTAGCAGCCATATGAGGCAATACAACTGGGAGGGATGGCAAAAGGGAGATACATAGTCCATACACCTCTCAGAGATTCGCCCTTCTAGCTATTCTTGCTGCAGTTCCTGAAAAGCATTGGACTACAACAGGCAAGTCCTCCTTGCTCTCTCCATCTGAGTCCAGGGTAGGTACAGAGACACCATTTCACTGTCCTGAGAACGCTGAACTTAGTGGGAAGGCTGACCCAACTGATGTTTACATGATTTAATGTTTGATCCAGAAGTATCAGTGGATCAATCTGCACAGAAAGCAAGCTTATTACTTTAGACACAGTAAAATCCCTTTCTTTGCACCAAGGGAGTAGTACAGTTTTACTTTATCTCAATATAAATGTTACTAATAGAGTCTGTTGGGAATGACACCATAATCAACCTATTCTCGTCAATGTCCCCTCCCTCCGCACTGCTAATCCTTCCCATGTGCAAGGAAAGCTTCAGCTCCTTGCCACCCCAGCATCCTCCACCGGCAGCAGGAAGCCAGCATCACCACACATCCGTGTGTTCACAAGGTATCGAGGCTGCTCAGCACTTTGCAAGACCGAGCCCGTGTATTTCTGAAGCAACAGATATTCTTTACTAGATCCAGTCATACAGTGGAAGAAGTTAGTGTGGCTAGGTGATGCTCACCATCATCTGCCCCAGGGTTTTGGGGGATTCCTTAATTCACTTCAAGCAAAATTAGCCAGGTTAGTCAGCCAACAATGGAGAAGCGTTTAACCTCACTGGGGTGATTTCGCCTTAAAGGAGTGCTCACATAACCTGCTCTGCTATGGATCAGTGTACACAGCGTACATCACCAGTGCACGGTGTACATGACTGGGGATGGTGGCAGCAATGACTACATGGGATGAGCAACCTCTTCTGTCAGCACATTTGAATCTAGAAAAGGATGGGTTTTTATGGCTGCAGAGCCATTATTGTTTTGCTTATCTAACAACTGCCAGCATAGTAACTTTGTTTCCATCAACATTTATCTGTAACAAGTGAGGTTAATTAGTACTGTGTTAGTATACATATTTCTTTGTAGAACTCACTATGAAAGAAGGCAGCTTGTAGCGACCCACCACAAAGTACAGCCAGGGTTATCAAAAGTGTGGCCAGTTTTCACCTTGATAGTCTTATCAGGTGGGCAGCCATGCCAAAGATGACAGAACTCCCACACAGGGGGTAAAGAGGACTGTGATCATAGTGAAGGTGAAAGCAAAAGACAAGAGTTCTCTCATGCTCCCTCTGCCAGTCATTTAAATGGATATAAGATATATATAATTCTCTCTCTCCCAATGTGTTTGGGACCTAATACAGTTGCAGAGGTACTGCCAGTAAAGTAATAGTACCATGCGAATAGAGGATGTTGCACTTGGCCTCAATATGGAAAATAAACGCAATTTCAACAACATAGAAAGAATCTATTCAAATACTTCTGCAAAATATTATGTGTCATCTGATAGCTGAAAAGGTTCTTATTTTTTCCACCTATGCAAAGTAATGGTTTGGCAACTACGCTGACCATAAGACAGACATTAAGCTATTTACCCTTGAATACTTAAGCTAATGGACAGTCTAGATACAACAGACAGGAACAAACTGCCCGCAAAAATATCCATCAGTGCAGACATTTTCCGCAACCAGCTCCTGATGGCATCAGTGGAAGACAGAAAACAACCAATACATTGCAATAACAGCAGGCTGCATTCGGGGACCTGGGCAGTTCTCATCTTGCTATACAGTCACAAATCACTGGAGGCTGGTTCTCTGCTGACACGCTTTTTGAGAAGTGATCATTAAGTTTATTAAAGTTCCAACTCCACCAACATGGAGTCAATTTTAGCAACTTCATCTCCATTTCAAAGTTTCTCGTCAGGGTCTTCTGAACTTCTTTATCACTGTTTTTCTTTCTCATCTTCTCTTAGTACGATCAAGAAGTGTTGGTACCTGTCCCACCATTAAACTAGTCACCTATACCAGTTAGCTAGTGCTGGTCTTCCGCTTGCTACAACTGAAATGAAATCTCTTCCTAACTTCTCATGGGCAATTCTTCAAGCCCTTTAATACAGACAGGTTTGGTTAAAGGCTTTGCTTAAGTTTCTCAGTGTACAGTAGTTATGGATCACTGTGGTCCAAAGTACTCCCAAATAAGGCCTTCAGCACCACATATGTCTTCACTTCATACGTAAGTGCATGTTACAGGGAGATTAGACTTTTAACCAAATTTACGGTTTTCACTGGTTTAGAACAGCTACAAATTAACTGGACATTTTTTGATTATGAACCAAAGAACTCCTTGTCTTTGCTCATGCTTCCTTTCAGGAAAAAAGCAGTTCCGCCATATCTCTAAATAAATTATATAATAAACACTGCTGCTTTTTTTCCCCCCATCAGTAACATAATTTAATAGCAAGGCAATCACATTTGACTTGATTAATCTCCAGAATGTCTAGTTGCAGTTCATTTTACACAAAACATCCTGCCAGGAAGGTGGAAGGGAGCCTAACATCTGCAATCTAATAGATTATAGAGCAAGACAGTCTGCTGCATACTCGTGAAATAGTAAAATATAGCCTAGTTTTAAAAGTGATATAATTCTGTGCTTCAAAATTCCTTATACCCAAATAAAAACTGGTCCAAAAATTAAATTCAATAAGCTAATTTCATGTCTTTCCACAGGCCATATATGCTGACAGGATTTAAATTTGGACTTACATACGTTTGTTTTAAACATAAAGGGAGAAAAAAAAATTGAATTTCACTTCTCAATTAAAAGTCAAATCCACCTGAAATTACTATAGATCAGACACTGGAGGAAATTCAGCAATATGTGTTCATACTATATAGGACTATTTTCTAAAAGCAGTTATTAATTAAAAAAAAAACAAACAAAAAAAAACCCAAACAAACCGTAGAGACATTTTAATTTCAAGGAGGATTCCATAAGGCATATGGATACATCTAACATAATTGTAAAAGCTCCCCAATTTCACAGTCACCATTATTTTTATTCTCTTTACTTCAAGATGGCTATATTTCTCCATTTTTGAGGCCACAAATAGGCACCACCACTGAAGGCTTTTTCAAATCTCCTTCCTCCTATTTAAAAGCCTGCTCTTTCATCTCTTCCTGGATACCTTGCAATGAAGTTGAACTTAATAGTTCATCTAAACCCCCTATTTTCTCTCCCAGATTTTCCTTAAATTTCTGCTTTCTCTTTGTCTTCACTGGTGTGTACAATTCTTCTAGCAGTCTAGCCTCATTACTGAGGGATTATTTTCAACAGCCAATGTCAGTCCCAAGAGTGGACATACAAGTAGAGATGCTCATGATTCAGAAACACTAATGACAGTCTTGGCTGTCATCAGGCCTTGGTTAGGCTTACTGCCTTGATGATTAAACCTAATGTTGTTGGTTGCAGAAGGAGAAAGACTTGTATAACTTTCAACTTTGACATGGTAAGTGTTGAACATTTAGTTTTGGTTGGGACCACTACATTTTCTTTCTTTTCTTCCAGTAGAAAATGGAAGCAATGTTAGCAACCTAATCACAGGCACGCTGAAGTCCTATGAAGGAAAGAGACAAATAACACCTAGTTGTTATTTGAAGTGTCATTTTGAGGAATGCACCTTTCCTTCAAACTGTTTGTTTTTTCATCCACATCACGCACCTCTTTGTCTGTGTATATCTTGTGTGTATGAGTGAACGTATGCATAGGAGTAAGAAACAACATTACACAGGAAGATTGGCAAGACAGGAAACAATATAAGCACTGGAGAATGGAGTGTATATAGGACTCACCAAGCTCAGCTGATGAGTGTGTTTTCACATTTAGGGAAGAAGAAGGGAAAAGGATAGCATCTTTATAGTACCAGAGCAGGCATCACTTTGAGCAACTAAGAGTTAAAACCTCACAAAACAGAAGTGAAAAGGACACACAACCTGTGGGACATGGAGCTATCAGTACTGGAAACTAGTTAGACAGCCTGGCAAATGTACAAGGGCTGTTTAACAACAGGGATTGACTTACTATTTGTGGTAGGCAAACCTGTCCTGTCTCACGACAAAGTCAGACAATGCATCTTTTATGTGGCTATAGTACAAATGCAAAACAATTCATGATAACTTATAGCAAACTGCAAATTTGACCAAGTCATTGATTTGTAGATGTAACTTTCAGGATTTTCAAAATCCGTTTAAGACCTAAACAAAATATTTGCATTTCATTCACTGAACTTTCCTTTACCCTCAAAAAACCAATCCCTAGTTTGATACAGTTGGGCAATTTTTGATCAGGCCCAAAAGAGCAAGATCTGGACTGAATGTCGCTGGCCTGGCTCTGTGTTAGAGCTTGCCTGGTTCCTGCGCACAGGGTGTGTAGCTCCAGGCCCTGTGTTCATTTACTTCCACAACTATTTACACATGTTACACTATTACTTATGGTTCATATTGAATGTATAACAGCTACCAAATAACAAATTAAGTGTTTAATCTCATTAAATCAAAACACATAAGAGTGCTTACACGGCTATGCTCTGTCTTCTCAAGTTGTGAATCACATCTTTTAGAGTGCAAAAATTTTCATGTTCTATTTTGATGTGACCAGCCTTATTTCACATCAGTAATTGGCTGACATGGGAATTTTGTATGCATTCAGTATTTAACAGCCTTTTTTAACAATTTCTGGCCAGTACAACAAAGACTTTATTCCTTGCTTTCCTATCAGATAACAAACGGGCTAACACATATACAGCTAAAATGAAGTGTAACAATGCTTATTTTGTAAAATGCTTTCTTTCATGCCACATTAAAAACTGTCATGCTATGAAGTTAAAATAAACAAACAAACAACTTTAGACCAGAAATAAGCTTCCAATGAGATCATTTCAAAAAGCAGTTAAAGATCATTTGAGATAATTTCCAAAATGAAAAAGCACTTATTTAGCACTGACATAAGCAAATCAATACGAGGTCTAACTCCAGGGTTATCATACAGGGAATTCCTTCATGATCTCAGAAATATGAAGAATTAATTGTTAGACTATAGACTAGTCTTTTTTGGGAATATACACTCTTTCAAAAGCCCCTCCTTAAACATAGCAAGCCAAATTTTGAAACCCCCACCAACTTCACTGGAATTTAATATTGTTGAATGAGAGAAGAAATAAAGTTGGATTTCTTTGTTTTGTGGTTTTTTTTTTAAACAAACAGATTTCCACCCTAAGACTTTTAATTTAGAAAAAATTCTTCATAAATTTCATCAAAATTTTCATAAATTTTATCAAAATTTATGTAACCCCTAAAGCTATTATTTCCATTCATGAGCATAACTTCCTGCAAATTTATAGGAACCTGAGGGATCTCTTGCACAAGGCCAGGATAATAGTATCAATATGGTCTCATCTTATGTACCTAAAAACAAAGAAAAAACTAGTTAAGCCACTGGTTATTTAAAAAGGGTTGCCTGGTAAAGGACTCAACATAGGATGCATAGATGAATATACATAAAGGCAGCATTTGGAGATGCTGAATCAGGTGTCTGCATCCCTGTAGAAAGCTCCCCAGCCTTAGACTGGTTACATGATTGTTCACTGAGACAACTGAAAGAATAGGTTGTGAAGGTCCTAAATGCCTAAGTTGTTAACAGCTTCTACTCATGCTTTACTTGTATCTCTGTCCCACAACCAGTGGTGAGGACAGATACTTCTTTCCTTCCTTTCCTGCAGAATACCCTAGCTCTTTGCTCCCCAGAGTACATTCTGGGAATTGATTTTTATCAAGTGAGGCAGAAAAACTGTTTATATAGATAGTACTCAGTAAACCAAATTGTATTTGTTGGCATGGCTAATAAGGTTCTTGAAAAAATACATATATAAGCTGTAAAGCTCCTTGCCAGAAGATAGTACAGATACTAAAAGTTTACACGGATTCAAGAGGTGACTGGAAAAATTTTTGGAAGAAAAAAAATATTGAAGATTTTTAATTACCCAGGATGCCACCCCGCTTCACGAAGTCCACAAGCCTTGAACTGCGGCAGCATTGAAGCTGTATTCTGAGGAAACACCTTCTTACGCTTGCCCTTTTCTAATGGTTTTATTAGGCACCCTGTGCCCACAATGCTGGGGAGGGGGATCTTAAATCTGGTTCAGAACAACCACTCTTATGATCTTACCATAACCATAAAACTTGGCTAAATGTTTTTCAAGGTTATACCTGTATTTGAAGAGAATAGAGAGGGATGTGAAATACTGCTGTGTGTGGATACAAGACGTAAGCAAGTGGCTGTTCAAACTCAGTAACACGACTCAGCTTCCACTTCTCAGTACTTTGGTGCTTTTCAGTCATAGGCATCTCTTAATTTCTAAGGTTAAATTTCTCCTTTTTTTTTTTTTTTTTTTTAAAACAATACAGATTAGGTAATGGGTTGAAGCTAAATTCAATTCAGACTTGATGTGAAATTAGATCTAACCTCAAATTTTAAAAAGCACACCATAAAAGCAGTGAGCTTTCACCTCACTCAACACAAATATGTACTGTGTAACAGCACCAGACAATATGACCTACAATACCTTTTGAAACTATGCTATATATGAAATGGAAACACTTCCTTACTAAGTTATGAACTCTCAGCAGTTCAATAACTGGCATTTGTCATCTGTGTTTAACTTGAGGCACCTCAACTATAACAACACTTATAGGAAGACTATAATGAAGTTTGGACATTTTCATCTTCACTGCAACTGAGGCGAGTCAAGCAGCATGGTGAGCTGCTGTTTACTGCAAATGCCTGCCTTTATTTAATGTACTTTTTGTTTCTCATATACAACAATCACATGATCATGATTTGCACCTGCATGTTTGCTAACCAGGATAATTTAGTGGCTATCAAAAGCCCAGGTTAATTTCCCAACACAATTAGTTTAAAGGCTGTCATGATAATATGATAGGAAGATGAAAAATGGATGTGAAAGTCATTCCCTTCTGCCTGTTCCATGTGCACAGTGTCAAACCGCCCATCTAGCTGGGGCACGGCCATGCAAGATACATGGCCACGCAAGATACATGGCCACGCACGGCAGCGCTTCCTCCCACCACCCGGAGGAAGAACCAGGTGTGGCAGAAGAGAGGGAGGGAGCCCCAGGGACCAGTTGAAAGGAAAGCCCTTTCTCTTCTCTTTTCTCCAGACTATACTGGACTGAGGGAAAAAGTCAATCATATCCACCATCCTCGTCACATACTTCCCCTGTCTTCCCCTTTTTAAGATGTCTCAGTCTATCTTACTCCCCCCTGAACACTGGTAAAACAGCACCACACCTATTTTTTTCTCCTCATTTCAGACACTGCCCTCTTACCTCATCCATAGCCAGACTTCCTTGCTTCAGATTCCTGTTGTCCTAGAACTATCCTTTTTGTCCTTTCCGCATTCTCGGGGGTTTGTGCCACACCTTTCAGTCGCTACATGCCAAAAGCCCACCTCTTTCAAAAGCCTTTGTGACTTTGCATGCAATGACATCTCCCGAACGATTTGTTCGACTACAAGCAGTTTGAGGTCATGCTATGCTAAATGTTATATTCAGCATATGTTCCATTCACTCACAGGAGCACATACAAAGAAAGCTGGTACATGACAGGTAACGCCAGAAGAAAAGTCAAAAAGCAGTGAAGTGAGGGGACTGAGAGAAGAAGGACGCAGAAGAATCTGTCGCTCTCTTGTATCTTTTGTTCTGTGTAAACAATCTTAAAAATAATCTGTATTTGCTGTCTCTCTTTGCCTATTCTGTATATTAGAAGTGAGACGCAGTAGCTGCTTGCTTTTCACATAAAGACATTCTGTGCTGGCTATATGATAAAAAAGTTAAAAAAAAAAAAACAACATTCCTAGCCATTTTCCTCATGAAAAATTTACAACATTTACCCTCACACCATGACCTGTGATGGAAAAACATTTTAAAACAGCCAACTCATTTTCTTGAGGCTGTCTTCTAGATTTCTTGCACTACTGGTGTACACATTTATTTTTTAACTGATGGTATAAACTCTCATTTTATTTATGCCTAGCCAGCTTCCTGAGTAACAAGAATGAAATATAAACCAGATCAGAAAACTGGATTTTCTAGCCTACAGCTAATGAATTATATGAATTTAGTTAAAACCGATTTCAGACACAATGTGACAGAAATTTGGCTGCATCTTCTAGAAGAAAGGTTGAAAATATTTCACTGAGTAAAAAGTCAAGAGTAAATATTTTATTGTGTAACCAAACTTAGGACAAACATCATTTTCAGCATATAATTTAACAGAAACAACATTCCAGTAAAATTATCTAGTTTGATTCAGTGTACCAGAGGATGAGGCAATCAGAACACCTTCTCTAATTCAACTTATATTTACTCAGCTAAAAGCAAAACCAGAGATACATACTTGATAGTCACTCCAGACACTACTAGACAAATACGTGGAGATAAACTGCAACTATTCCCTCACTCGGTCAGCTTGAAACTACACATCCAACCAACACCCGAATGGATAATGAACCGATGATTTCCTTCATCATCCGTCAACATTTCTATGAACAAAATCTCCATTCTTTCTATCTGTTGCTAATGAGCATTACCATCAACATGTGTACGCCATCAACATCAAAACCTTCTCATCTCTTACTCTAAATCGTACTTGTTAAAAATCACACTTGCTTTTCATCTTTTTCATCTCCTACTCTAAATCGCACTTGCTAAAAAGGAAAATTACAATACTCACTTTGGCTATGTTTGCATAGAGAAACGGACTGCTAGAATGCTCACAAACAAAATCAGACATAATTACTTCTCTCTGTTACAAAAAAATCTTAATCTACTTAGTGAAAATATTGCTCAATTTGTCCCCACCTATCCCCATCCTTTCTCTAAAAAGCAATCAGTTATCGTTCCAAAAAGAAGAAGAAAAAAAAAAAACTAACCCCAAGGAATACCCGTCTGCCTCCCGCAGCTTTCCCCTCCCCGAGGCGGCAGCAGCCGGCAGCAGCCCGCAGCAGCCACGCCGGAGCCCGCAGCGCTGCACACTACTGCCCACTTACTGATTTTTTCCTCCCCTCTGGAGAAAGGAAAGCAGCAGAGCTGGCCCATGGTATCTACCGCTTTATTTTCTTCCTCGTCCTCTCTGCGTGCACCTCAAGCGAAAGCTGTAAATTAGGCTGTAGTCCGTGAAAAATTTGCTTATTCTGCTCTGGGAGCGAGCGGGAGACCGGGAGTGAGTGGCAGGCTCCGCCCCGCCCCGCCGCCGCTCGGCTCCGGCTCCAGCTCCAGCTCTGGCGGGGTCGGGGAGCCACTCGTACCCTGCGCTTTCCTCCTTGCCATGCAATTTCTCTTAAAGACAACTGCCCGAGTTCCCCTTTCTCGTCCTTCTGCTAAAGGAGGGATGGGCACTTAAAAAAATAGGCACAATTTGGCCACCTTAAATAAGGCACCGGTCGTTTAAAAAGTGTTAAGTGTGGCTGCGTGCCCTCTGCCACCACAGCTCCCCTTCGCTTCACAGAAGTGTGCTGAGAAAGAGGAGAAAATGCGGTTAAGTATATATATACTTAATAAATGGACTTTCCTCCAGAAGCAAAAATGAGGTTGTAAGACTAAAAAAGGAAAAAAAGCTGGTCGAGCTGCTGGAGGAGTGGGAGCCCTAGCAAGAGATGTTGAGATTGGGATTATTGCTCTCAGTTTGGTGGGGATTCACTACCAACATCAGGAGGAACAGAGCCGGTCACCTGGATTTACTCCAGGTTACTAGCCTTCCTTCTCAACAGGGTATGTATTACAAGTGTGGTTGATGAAGGTCACCTGGTGGCCGCAATGAACAGGCATTTCTAAGGTAATAAAAAACTAACAAGATGCAACACCAATAAAGAGTAAATTAGTGATTAAAGATGAAAAATAATCAAAGGCAGTCCTACGGGGATTAGTACTAGTCCCAACACCGCTCAACACAGTCATTAATTACTTGAAAGTAAATAAGTAATAAAACACTTAAGAGCGGAAGTTTGGCATACACAGTGAGACAGGATAGTAAATGAGCACAGCCTGTGTAGCTTTGGCAAACTGAGTCTATTCATCCAAAGTATGTAAATAAAACCAAATGTAAAGACATATATTTTGTTTAAGTATTCTTGCATTCACCAGAACCAAAAATGCCTGGCTTCCTACCTACTTTGTCTTGTGGTTCATTGACTTTTTAAATGAATTACACAAACACTATCGGGATGCTCACACGCTGTTAGCTATCAAAGCATCCTTGCAGGGCAAGTATATTGTGAATATCCCAGCTTTCACTGCAAATAGCTGCCACCACAAACTGTTCTGTTAGACAACAAAGAATGTACAAGAGCTACATGGCTGAGAAGTAGCTCTGGTGTCCAAAGAACTCATATTGAAGACTGACCCACAGTAAGCCATTCATAACAACAACAGCCCCTAGATGCCCCGTGTCTCTTAGAAATTGAGGTCATGCTACAATTTTTCCTCCATTGTGGGAATTAATAAAATCTCTTCTCTCTGGATGTGTATTTCTGCTAACATGTAGCTATTTAATATTTTAAGACTTCTATATCTGTGTAATTTACCAGAAATTTGCCAACAACTTTTAAAGTTATTGTTGTAATGGACAGATAACACATGCACATGCACATATGCAAAGCACGAGCCCACAAGCCTTCTATCATTAGGCTAATAATGAAGGAATGCAGGTATACATAGAAATTCTGGGACTACAGTCCAGAAAGTCTGCACACAATTTCCTGTCCAGGAGATCCAGGGAAACCATGGTGTTTCACTAAAAGATCATCTTTGCTTTTGAAAGTATTTTTTTTACATTGAGAATGTAAAAAAAAAAATTCAGAAGAAACCAAATTCACAAATACTTTCTGTTAAAAGACCTAATCTTGCACACCTTCTCTGCTAATAACCGCAGTCACTGATACATTTCGGGCACCCACTGAAAATACCAGAGAGCCTGTGATAGCAATGGTTCTTAACATTTGATATTAATATGAAGGATGGATAAAGCATGCACTTGTTTTCCTTATCACACCGATAAAATAAATGATAAGGCTTAGATGACTTTTTTATATTCGTGTTTATATTCTAAAGACTAGTATTTACAGTTGAAAAAAGAATCCATTTACCACAAAATGAGGATATGAATTCTGCTACTACTAACCTCCACTTTGTAAGTGTTCTAGTTAGTATGACACACTTTCCAGAAAACCAATAATTTAATCAGTGGCAGAAATTCTCCTAAAAAATGTCTAGTGTATCATATTCAAACTACTATTTGATTCACGAAATTATATGTTTGTTTTTCTAGATGTAAGAATCTCAGACTGGAGAATCCTATGAATATTTCATATTTCTCATAGAGATAATTCAGCTTATCTGAGAAGAACAAGTGTAATATATTTAACATATTTGTAAGGCATTGTTCCTTATGAAAATAGAATTGTCTTTAAGCTAAGTACTGTTCCAAAACTAAAATGCATTAAAATAAGGATGCCAGGTTGTGGGTTTTTTTATTCTTTTCCATCACTACTCTGTTATTAACAATAATTAAATCATCTACTGTTTTAAGAATTATTATCTTCCAGTAGCAGAAGCAAAAAATCAGGATGGTATACAAGTTTTTTAAATAACTGTAACAGTTATTAAGTTCTATATTCATAGAAATTCATTTCAGCTGTGCAGTTGCCTCACTTGAGGAGATGCTGTCAGCCTAACCAAGAGCAAAAAGAAAAGAACATGACCCACATTCTACAACGTAAGTGAATTAAACATGAATACTACAGGGCATAAGTGAAGCCAGTCATCAAAGCACAGAGAGACTATTTCTAAGAGTGAGCAGTATCTTCTGCTTAGGATCAAAACAAGAACATAGGCAACGTTTTAGGCAAGAAAACAAATATTCTCCACCAGGAAAAATTAAAAAAAAAACCCAGAAATATTCAAGTAATACACCAAACGATAACATACATTTTTCAGTTTTATGTAGGCGTAATCTCCCTCTATATAGACAGATCACATCTATGTAGTACCTAAATGAATATAAAACTCACGGTGCTGGCATCTTTTGACAATCTTGGTTTACAAAGCAGCACATGAAGCACAAAGTCCTCTTGTACTTAAAACCAAGCATCCTTCTGTTAAAACATGCAATAACCATACTTCTTTTTACTGATTGCTTTCTAAGCAGTCCTGGCAATCCACGGACGTCAGGCTGACAATACTCTGTTAAGCAATTCTGGAATAGTCACAACCAGTGACAGACCTCTTTCATCCATCTACAAACCATCTTTTAGCCAAAACTAACAAAGCACACAAGCACAAATGTGGATACAGAGAAGAAACAGAGGATTCAAGGAGGGCCGTGGCCTTTTAACACTGGCCAAATCAGTGTACGTGCTCTAACTTGCAAGATTAGAGTAGGGACCATGAAGTCAACTGAAACCTCCCCAGCTGGATATGGTCCATCTTAAGTATTTGGGCATATATTCCGTGACAAAGGTGGGCCTGATCAATTTTCAGTGCTTTGCTAGCTCAAGGCCTCTAGTTTGTTCTGTTTTGACATCTCCTGAAATTTTGGTGAGATACACAAAGTACATTTTGACAAGTTATAGCACAGCAGCAAAGCTTTCAGCTGTTTCAGGCATGTAACTGTGACTGGATACAGAATTATAATAACTCTAGCCACCCGAGGTCTAAACAGCCAAAGTATTATTAAAAATGAACAAGCCCCAAGAGACACTGGTATGTATTTTGCTGGGAGGCAGGGAGGCTGGAGGGCACCATGGGATTGAAGCTGAGGGGTGGAATTTTTTCAGGTAAGGGATGGTAAGGTGCCATCCTTTATCAAGGATGGTTGCCTAGTCTAGCCAAAACAAACTGGTGCAAAACCAGCAAACAGAACCCCTGGCCTCTACCAAGCAGAAAATACAATTTTGAATCTTGGAAAGTGTCTCTATTCAGAGCAGATAAAGACTAAGAGAAACTAAAAGGTATTCATTGTAAGCAGAGGCAATTTCAGCCTTCTTAACGCTCCTGGATACTGTTCAGCTGATCCAGAAGGAACCTAGCAAAGCTCTTTTTGATGATGCTTGTGGTGCAAATTATGTAGAAAGTGGGTGAGGAAGAAAAGCTGATCTGAATTTCAACTTCAAAGTATTTCTGCACTCAGAACCTAAGCTGTTCCCAAGCCTATGTATATAAACACACATACCCACTCACACAGAGTGCAGAAGACAGTGTATCACTGTAAGTGTTGTTTTGGGAGCACTTACCAAGTCGGAATTAAAATCCCCATCTAGAAGAAAAACCAGGGATAAACAAATCATCTGTTGGACTTTTCCAAATGCAAACATTTTCCTACTGTGTTTGACAGTGCAGACTATGCTCCCATTTCTTTCTGATACTTGATTTGTAATGCAGTGTGCAATTCTATCAAATTTTCAATTGTGTCCTTCTGAAAACACTTCCAATTCAATTTTTCTGGAGAAAAAGCTTAAATGACTAGACTAAATTAATTTTAAAGTATTTGATTTTCTTATTCTTCAATGGCTAAAGAATATTCCTAGAAACATGTACTGTAAAGAAAAAATGATACTGAGCTGGCATTTGCATTCTAAAATAGAAGTGCCTATTATAGCTATGCTTTTTTAAACCACATTAAAATACTTACAGGGAAATCTCACCACTAATATGTGTTTTACAACACTGCCTTCTAGAGAGAGAATCTTGCTCCTGTTCACTGTAAATCACTATTTCTGTAAGTTCCATTTGCTGAACGCACTGTACCTTTTCAGCAAAGGCTGGGACGCCAGCCACTGATACGCCCGCCTTCTATTTTAAGTGCAAACTCGGGGCGAGGCTCAAGACCAAATCTGCCAACTGTCCAGATTGTTTACCCTCAGGAATGCATTCAGAGCCATGTTTAGAATAAGCCATACAGCACCTCTGGGTGAAAACCCCAAATATATTCAAGCCCTGCAGAGTACTCATGGCACCCTTTGCAGAGTGGACATGTCTATCTGTGGTGTCTATGTCCCAAGGTATCCCATCTATTCCTGCAGTGATTTTGCCTGACTGAGAGCAGGTGTACGAGATGGACTTCATAGTGGATGCCAGCATACAAGAATGTGTCCCCCTTGACATACGAGACTTGTAAATAAGCCCCAAGACAACAACAATGTGAAAAGCTGGGACAAAGTACTTTGCGTATTTCAGGGTCTTCCCAAGGCTCACCTTACAAGCCTAAGCCTCTGAGACCTATCAAGCATTCATTTAATTCAATATTCAGCTAGTTCCTGCCGTTGTGGAAAAGAAAGATTAAGGAACGTATAAAAACAGGGAGACCAGAAACTGAAGGATATCTTAGTTTTTGTGGGGGAAAACCCCTCCAAAATCACAAAAAGAAATCAAATCTCTTAGCTTAATACAAATTATTAAATGCCACATGAAAAAACAGTGCCATTTCAGTCAAGGCAAAAAGTTTGGTACTTACATACTTTTTCCTTCTAAAATTTCAAAGGTGAACTGAAGAGTTGACATAACAAAGCTTGAAAAGAGTTATGTTCAGAGCCTGGCAGTCTCTCAATGATTCTGCCAAGCGGTAAGTAGCTAGAGACAGCTATCATTGTTGT
>VYZW01062452.1:7764-45145 GCA_013401315.1 Balaeniceps rex
TTTTTTTTTTTTTTACTTTCAACTGTTTAGGTTTCTCTAAAAGATTCAAGAAGCAATTAATATTGAAGTGTCACCAAAGAATATTTTTCCTTATTAACTTAAGTATAAAATGTTTTAACAGAATGTACAACTGCTGTGCATAAAAATGCCCACTCTTGTGGGGGAAAAAAAAAAATCATTGAAAATTTAAAATATTTTATTCATTTTTTAATCATCCTGTGTAAAATATTTGAAGAATTTAGAGGGACAGTGATTTCAGGGTCCTCCAATATAAGCACGCAAATCTCCAGGGCGTTTCAGGGCGGAAAACTTGTTCTTTTGTAGCTGCTCAGCTCCATGGGAAATAAGCTTTTGTTAGCAGAAGGGTCATACAGATTTCTGGTTAGCCTGAGAGACTTACATAGGAGGCAGCCTGTACTAGCATTTATTGATTTGTACACAAGTTTCAAACAGCTACCATGCATTTGGTGACAAAAGCTTTCCCTGAAAATGGCATGGCAGCCTCAGGGCTGCAAGGAGGGAGGGAAAGGAACAGGCCTAATGAAACTCATTTAGACAATGAACCCTTCTAGAGTAAAGGTGAGATACGACCCTGCAGGCCGCCCTCAATCAGAGCTGTTTCTGACATCCCACAAATAGCCTTGGCCTGTGTGACCATCACTCAAATGCTGGAGAAAGCTGTCATCCGTGGAGTGATGAAGAATCAAACGTAAATGGAGGATAACTGGCGGTATTTTTCAGTGTGCCACAAAGAAAAAGGTATCTGGGCAGGGTCTCTGCTCTATACAACAGCCAGTCCAACACAAAGAATGTGTCCTCAGAGCAAGCATTTAAACACCCTCCTAAAGCTCTGGACAGACAGTGCAACAAACTGGAAGAAGAGGGGGAACGTGTTCTCCATGTCATCCTCCACTTGAGTGGCCTGATTTCTCCTGCATGGAGCTTTAGCACTTTATCACACAGCAGCTCCCTGAGAGCAGCATCCGTTTGCAATCATCTCATCACCTCCTCTATTGTATTACAAATTTGCCACATAGACAAAGTGTCCCATGCTGATTCTCAGCGGTGGAAATCTCTCCCAGATGCAGCCTGTTGTCATGGACACTAAACTCTGGACATGGCAGTTATCAGAACAATAAGCCTGTCCTCCAAGGCCTTGCTACCACATCAATCAACTTCCAGCACGTACAGAAGGCAGCATTTCTTCCACATGATTTACAGAGGGGATAGTATATTCATTGCTTCCTTTTTTGTCACAAATGGAGCGTGTGTGCTCAACAGTGCCCAGGGCTCAGTGACAGTGCAGTTCCTATATACTGTGCTGGAAGTTTTGAAGTTAACAGGCACATCAGAGATCAAAATGTAAATTTTAATGAAAAAGCATCTATTCCATAAGGGTACTGAAGTAGGCACAGGGGACAAGACAAAAGGGAAAAAGCTGCTGACTTTCAGCCTGTGAATCACACTGTATACCTCACCACCTGCAGAAAAATGTCCAATCCTGAGACAATCAGAAGGCAGGAAAAAACCTCCCTGGTGCACTCGAGGATTCAAAGGTTCTGTTACGTTTTGCAGTAAGGGTAGCAGGAATGAGTTAAGCACAGCCTTACCTGGATCTGTCCTTTCCCCATTATGCGATCTGTGCTCTCTCCGTCCTCTTTGGTGAGCTTGGTTTTGTTGTAGCACTTTTCATAGCACAGAATCCGCAGAGTTTGTGAGCCTTCCAGCTCAATCTCAAACTCCTGCAGGGCACCAGGAAAGAAAAGAGCAATGAATACATCACAGCAGGACACTAGTCTCTTAATAATCAATATAGTCTCCTTGAAACTCATCAGGAGGGAGCACTCAAGGACTGACCAAAACCTCCTCCCTAATGGAGTTGCTCTAGAAATAAACTGAAATTGTATTTTGTATATATAAGGTGGTCAAATCAGAGACTAAGATGGTTGCCTCCTTAGTCAGGTTTCACTGAGTTTCAGCAAAGCATCATTCAAAGAAACAAACTCGCCCACCTTCCTTGTATTTAATTTTGCTCCCCAGCAGATTTGAGTTGGCTGTAAACAGGCAAAACATCTATAGCTAATTCTTCCCCCTCACAACAAACAAACAAAAACACCTCCTTCTTCAACGTATTTTTACTCATGTCTTTAAAAAAAGACTCATTTGTACTGAAATGTTTAAATATAGCTAACGCAGGAGAAAATCTTCTGCAAGCCCTGACAGACAAATGAGCCTGGCATAAGTGTTTTCTGGGAGTCAGTATATGCAGCACAAGTGCTGAGCATGCAGCAAGTTCTTCCATTTACAGGTTTTCTGCCCATCATATGTTCATGTTTGGCACATGGAACAAGGCACATAAAGAAAAATCCCACCTACCTCATTCCAGTTGGGCTCTGTGGTGTCTCTGTAAACTCTAGTTTTAGCCTTGTTCACAAAATACCCAAAAGAATCGACCTCTAATGTGCAGTACAAATCTGAGGAGGGGAAACAGGGACAGAAACTTTTTAAAAATTTCTACAATCTCCTAACTTGCATTGATCACTTTCAGGGTGTGTCTTCATTTGCACCTTCTCTGTAATAGTACCAGTAACACTACCCAGCACAAATCTCATCCTCTGGGCCCACAGAATTGCCTTTATGAAGCTGAAGTACCAGCACAGCTGTGTAAACAACCTCAGTGCAGACAAGCCCTTCACCTCTAACAAGAATCAGGTGTATGCTGTTATCCAGTATTTCCCAAATCAATCCACAATGAGCAGAAGGTGTACACCAATGAGAAATGAAACTTCCCCAGATAGGTATTGCACCCCATCAACACATGAGAACCAATTTCACTGAGAAGAGCATCGGTATAATTTCCCTCAGAGAGCAGGTTAGGGGCCAGCCATCAAAAACTCATTATCTTCACAAAGTGGTTAATTATGTGGTATCTGGTGGTTTTGAAGAGCTAGTAATGAGCTGTAAGACCTTGCCCCTCTTTGTAAGTTATGTTGTAAGTGATGTTAGCCAGCATCTGGGAAGTCAGTGGTTCAGCAGGAGGAAGGCTGACAGAAAGCATGTACGTCCTGTTCACTCCTTTCCTCCTGAGACTGCTTAGATAAGAACTGTGCAGCTTAGATAAGAACAGGATCCCCAGCCACATGGCTAGGTAAGCTTTGCAGCTTTTCCTAGATTATCCTCATCAATGGCTGAGAAGCATGTTTATTTCTACAGGTGTTCTCGTCACTCTATTTTTTCAACTTTTTTGATCCTTCTGTCAAACCACTCCCCTGAATTTTAACATCTCTTTCTTCACACTAAAAATTCTAGATGTCAGAGAATACTTCCCATTCTTTCATTGCAAAACAAAATACAGCTGAAAGAATTCAGGATAAGGGCTGACTTGTATCTAAAACTGTTGGATAATTAGCAAACCTGCTTAAAAAACCCACACCAACAGACTAGGCCTAAAAAATAATGCTGCATGCTTGATCCTTGATCCTGATTTTTCTGAGAGTTAATAGTAGCGTTAAAAAATTGCATTCCCCTAAATTTACACCAGTGCCCTGATTTCACTCCAGTTCCCCAGATCACCTCTCTTCCTCACCATCATCCCAGATGCTGCAATCCTAAACCAGTTCACACCCAGCTGTCACAGCACTCAAATTATCTAACCCTTATCAATACATCTATGTATTACAGTACTGCGACTCACTTGAACTTTGCTTGAATCCTGTGGCAGAGTGGACAATGACATTCAGGAATCCATAGAGACCTGGGGATTCATCGTCTGCACAAAAGACCCAAGAAATTTTGTTAGGTTCACAAAGGAGCCAAGAGTGAAAGACAGAGTGATAAGACTGATATTACACAGGTTAATGAGCAGCGGGTAAACTGTCCCTAAAAAGGATGGCAGCAGCATGTAATCTGGCCATTTCAGCAAAAGAGAAGACTGGTCCAGGTTCAGTGTCAGTTTCACCTGTAATACCTTCTGGCAATGTGTGGCTTTTACAATGACATTTCTAGCGTCAGCAAGACAGCATGGAAGAAATTCAAAGGAGAAAAAGTAAAATATCAAGGCTAAGTCTACACTAGCAGATTAAATAGTAATTTAGGATGGTCTCCTACACAATTTTGGCCAACTAGTGTTCTTCCAAAGGGTTCCCAGGCATAGTTCAAAGTTGTCCCAGGCTAGGACTCCAACAGGCACTCCAACCCCTAGCGTGATGGCTGCATGTAAAGACCGTATAATAGTCAATGAATATATTTTGGAGGATGTCCAGGAATATTTTACTAATATAGACGTAGCCATATCATTTGGAGCTTGTATTTTTATTGTTGCAGCAAGTAACATTGGGATGACAGATTGTTCTTGTTCCTGCTGCTCTCTTTTTGTATGCTATCATCTACTTCAACTAAACTACACAAGTTGGGTACATATGGTCTCAGCTTTTGTTTTACAGGCACTCAGGTTGAAGCCTGTAGCTAAAAGAAACAGTAGGAGCGGTTCTAGGGGAAATGCACAAAGGCAGGCAGAGGTAGGTTTTCACTGCAGCTATACCATGTGAAAGCACAAACCAAAGGTCTCACCTTCCTTATTGATAGTGAGGGGAATGTTGTGAACTGTCTGAAGCTTCACACAGGAGTTTGTCAGCATCTGGAGCTCCACCGATGTGAGTGAGAAGCTTTTAAAGCCTGCCAAGGAGATCCAAAGAGGAAGGAATTAAAATTCAAAGCAGAGGCTGGATGCATGCTCCCTCATTCTGGGCATACATAGGATAGCTGCACCCTGGGCAGTGCTCAGCAACGGTACCGTGGTGCTCAGGTCTGTACTGCTGCTGCAGACCAGCTCTGTTGAGGGCATATTTTACTCTTTGGAGTAAAGTCTCAGGATGGTTCACAGGAAACAAGGGCGGCTCTTATTTTCTTGCAAAGCCAAAAAACACCCATGCCAAAAAAATAATTAAGCTTCTTTGGACTGGAGCCAGGTAAAAGGGTACAGCTGTTCCCTCTACCTGGAACTGCACAGAGCTCTGATCTCTAGGGTAAATGGGAGAATCTCCCCACATACTTATTAAGTGTTCTCCCTACACATTCTCTATGTGTTGCTGCAAGCGAAAGTCCCACAGACAGGCTCAGATGTGCAGAGACAGAAGACATCCATGTTGTGCTGTGGATTTCAACGCACATCTCTCTTTTCGCAGGGAACCCTGCCCCATACCTCATCCTCTGGACTCCTGCTCTCTAATAAGATCACAGTATTTGTACCAATGCCCAGCTGAGGGACACTCACATTTCTTCTGCTGCTCCCGGATGTTCTCCCTCCACTCTGCCCTTTCATAGTCCGATGAAATGAGGAACGTGTAACTCTACCCAGGAAAACAGAAGAAAATGGGGAACACATTAGTCTGACCGACCACTGAAAGCAGGCCTGCCTGCCTGCCTCCCACCCTCCTCCAGTGGAAATTGTTGGATATACTGTCCTTCTAGTACTGCTGCCAGTTGCCCTACATCACAGCTTTGTCAGTGACAGGCAGGACTCTGGCAATGTGCCTTCTCTGCAATGTGCCAGCGGTACCAACATGGCCTCCTGCAGTCAGAGCTTTCACAGAGCTCCACCCTGCAAACAGCAGCTGCGTCCTGGCAGCATGAGGTCCCATGGCAGCTCTGTGCTATTCCTCACAACAGTTGCACCAGGAAACCCAAAAGCCTCTACCACAGGCCTAGACACCGATGCAAGCTGAGGAAGCAGTGACCAGCTTGTGCATTTTCACTGAGTAGTAACAGGATCTTGTGAGAATCCTTTGCCATGTGCGTGCAAAGGCCACAGTGACAAGTTACAGCACTGCCAGAGCAGGGGATATCTCTGGAACATTTTGTATCTCACAGCGCTAAAGGAGATTGTTCACAACCATTCAGCATCCCTGGTGCCAAGTGCAGCATACAGTCCTGAGGAGACAGCCCTGAGCGTGCTAAGCCTCGAATTTGAAGGGCAGTCTAGAAGGCAGCTGCTGCAGAGCTTTATCTTAGGTGAAGAGAGCTGTTCCTACTGCTCTGCCAGGGCAGGTGCTGAAGTTGAGCATTAATTTCTAAAGTTATTTTTTAAATGCCAATGTTGCATACAAATTAGTCATAGCCTTACAAGATGTCATCATAACCTCTGGTGTAGCAAGGGTTAGGTGTCTGCTGCTTGGAAAGTGCTTTCAGGCCTGACAGTACAGGGCATGAAGACCAACTTGTACAACAGCGTATACAAACACACACACACACACCCCCCCCTTGACCTCTGTCTTTTACTCTGAGAGAGACCAGAAGAGCCACTCACCTTGCCATTGCGATTGTGCACCCGGAAGGCCATGTTGGGAGACATCAGCAGTAGGAGGGATTCCTGCTCTGAGAGCTTCTTTTTCAACCTCTCAATGACCTTGCTGCCTTTATTGGCCCTCTAAAGGGTGGGGGAGAGAGGGATACAGAGGACACATGTCATTCTCCGACATCTGCCCCCATTTACACTGATAGACATTTTAAGATCCATAGTCCCTTCCCTCTGTGAGTAGCCAAATGGCCCCAGGCAGGAGAAATGCTGTCAATAGGATCCACAGGGCTCCCAGCTGCTCAGGACAATGTTACCTGCACTATCTCTACACTCAAGACCTGGCTCTGTTCCCCAGTTCCAGCTGCCCCAGATGAAGGTGCAGAGGTCTGTGGCCACTGTCTCAGCTATACCCTCTACTTTCTGTTCCAGAGGCTGCAGCAGCATCATGTCACTGGGCAGCCATAGCACTGCCAGGTCCTCCACAAGCATCCTTAACTACGGAGACTGTAAGGAACTTCTCTAGAAGCTGCCCAGAACTCTGTTGCCAAAATTCTCTCCCACCCACCACCCACCGATCCATTTTCAGCAGAGGTCAGCTAAAACCAAGCTTTTTCTTAGATAAAACACAGTCCAAAACCCAGCCATGTATATTGTTTGGCACCGATGCACCAAAGCGCGTGTCTTAAGACACTTGCACCTTGTGAGTAAGAGGCTTCCACATGGTGTTCCTCCTAATGTCTTACTTTTCCCAGGAAGCCCTCTCTGAAAGCCAGCCAGAGCAGAGAAGCAGAAGCATGTTCTTTGGAAGTGCAGGAGATAGTCTTCTCATGGTACAAGCAATGTTATTCATATCCTGTTCTACACACCAGCAAGCTTTCGGTTTTCAAACTCTTATTTCTCTTTTGGGTTCCAGGAAGGTTTGAAGTCTAACACCTCTGAGAAAACAAGTGTCTTACAAGCAAAGAGAAGCCTGAGCCAAAGACACCATATCTGTGTCATAGAATCATCACAGAATCATTTGGTTGGAAAAGACCTTTAAGATCATCGAGTCCAACCGTACCTGTCCACTACTAAACCATGGCCCTAAGCGCCTCATCTGCCCGGCTTTTAAATACCTCCAGGGATGTGGACTCGACCACTTCCCTGGGCAGCCTGTTCCAATACTTGACAACCCTTTCCGTGAAGAAGTTTTTCCTCATATCCAATCTAAACCTCCCCTGGCGCAACTTGAGGCCGTTTCCTCCTGTCCCCCCTGCCTCTGGAAGTCAGATGCAAAGCACTGGCTCAGCCCATGAACGCAGAGCAAGGATCAGTATATGCCCACCCAGTGTCGTGCTACCATGGGACAGCACCCGCTCTGGTCCAGGACTACAGGCAGAGCTGCTGGATGGCTTTGGGCCTGGGGGTGTAAGACAAGTCCATGATCACAACTGGCTGGAGAGTCATCAGCTGAAGCCTGGTGACTTGACTGTCACCAGTCTGCTGTCAGACTGTCCAGTCAGCATAATTGGTGTTCTCCATATATTTGCTGGTACCTTGACATACGTGAAGTCAGAAGAAGCTTCAAAAGCATAACTGAGCCTGCAAAAATTCAGAAGTACACGGCTTCTGACCAAAATCGCTTGCAAGATCATACTTTAAACATGTGGACTTCTCATGTCCACAGCATAAGAGCCCTGCTCCCCACACGGATGCTTGGGGATAGCAGTCACAGGCGGTCCCATGCAAGTAGAGGAGCTACTGGGTACAACTACAGCGTGTTTTTGTTTCTGCCTCCTCACAAGACACCATCATTCAAGCTGTGCACTAGGATGAGCAACAATGGGCTGCAGAGCATCTGGATATCACCGATAACAGAGCTGCACCACAAGCCTCTGCTGAACAGTCTGTGTTAGCGTGACTCCCCATGCTGTGCAGCTCTGGGAATGCTGCTTCTCTCAGCACCTCATCTCAGCAGAGGCACTGAGTCTGTGCTTGGCATGAAGTGCTCAACCCCTTTTACCTTTTCACGCTGGATGTCATTCTTGATCTGGGATATCTTGATCTTCATGGCATCCAGCTCCTCATCAGGTACCAGTGGGATATTGGGCACTGCCTCAGACTCATCCACCATTTGGAAACTAAGGTCAGTGAGAGGGATGTACCATTTGCAGTCGTATTGCTGGCTTTTTCTGAAAGACAGAAGGTCCAAACCTTTTACTATTACTGGTGTTTGGCAACACCCACTCTCCCTTCCCACAAGTCCTTCCCCACTATAGTGCATAAGATACAGAAATGGGCACAACTTCACTGTGAATCCCATGTGGAATAAGTCTGGTAAAGGGCTGCTTTCCAGCAAGAAAGGCTAGAAGGGCCGATAGCCAGTACAGCGTGTAACAAGGCAACTTGTTTTGCTATCGAGTTCTTTTCATCCTAAGAAACCACAACAATCTTTTGCAAACCCTCTCAGTCCTGCGTGCTCTCCCTTTGAAGCCTCTGTAGAGGCAAAGTTCAAAAGCCATGCCATGCCTCTGACCTGGCTGCTACCTATGATCTAAACCCAGGTCTCTCCTGCCTGAGCTAGGACAGCCAAGTGGGGCAGCTGAGCCAATATGTATAAACCTCTGTGTAATCCAACACGAAGAGAGAAATTACAGCTTATAACTGCCATTCTCCAGTGATTTCACCAGGATAACCAGTTCACTTTTTTAATGTTTCGTGTGATTTATTCCCTCTCCACCTCTAATGTCAGGAACATCCACTCTTGGGAATGTCCCACTCTTTTGAAGGTTCATTCCTCACAAGCATGTGCTTCAACAGGGGCAGGGACAATTTTTTGCTTGAGGAGGGCAAGAAGATGAAAGGGGTCCCCCCGAGCAGAGCATTTACCAAATGAAGAGAAGCTCTGGTTGAGGCAGGTATGTTGGTAAAGGTTCCTCCCTGCCTCATTTGTGAAAAATGTCAACAAAACTGTTTGTATAGCTGCACTTTGAGGTTGACACATAGTCTGTTTATTGTACCTTATCCATTTTTCTGCAAAACTGTTAACTGGCTGTAGCTGCAAGACCAAAATTAATAACCTTAGTAACAAAAGTTACAGTCACAAGTGGTGTTCCCCAGGGCTCAGTGTTGGGGCCGGTTCTGTTTAACATCTTTATCAATGACCTGGACGAGGGGATTGACTGTACCCTCAGCAAGTTTGCAGATGACACTAAGCTGGGAGGAAGTGTTGATCTGCTTGAGGGTGGGAAGGCTCTACAGAGGGATCTGGATAGGCTGGATTGATGGGCTGTGACCAATTGTATGAGATTCAACAAGGCAAAGTGCCGGGTCCTGCACTTGGGCCACAACAACCCCATTCAATGCTACAGGCTTGGGGATGAGTGGCTGGAAAGCTGCTTGGCAGAGAGGGATCTGGGAGTGCTGGTCGACAGCCGACTGAATATGAGCCAGCAGTGTGTCCAGGTGGCCAAGAAGGCCAATGGCACCCTGGCTTGTATCAGAAATAGTGTGACCAGTAGGACCAGGGAATCATCCTTCCCCTGTACTCGGCACTGGTGAGGCCGCACCTTGAGTACTGTGTTCGGTTTTCGGCCCCTCAGTACAAGAAGGACAGTGAGTTGCTGGAGCGTGTCCAGAGAAGGGCAACGAAGCTGGCGAAGGGTCTGGAGCACAAGTCTTATGAGGAGCGGCTGAGGGACCTGGGGTTGTTTAGCCTGGAGAAGAGGAGGCTGAGGGGAGACCTTATCGCTCTCTACAACTACCTGAAAGGAGGTTGTAGCGAGGTGGGTGTTGGTCTCTTCTCCCAAGTAGCAAGTGATAGGACAAGAGGAAATGGCCTCAAGTTGTGCCAGGGGAGGTTTAGATTATATATGAGGAAAAACTTCTTCACGGAGAGGGTTGTCAAGCATTAGAACAGGCTGCCTGGGGAAGTGGTCAATTCACCATCCCTGGAGGTATTTAAAAGACGGGTAGATGAGGCGCTTAGGGACATGGTTTAGTAGTGGACAGGTACGGTTGGACTCAATGATCTTAAAGGTCTTTTCCAACCAAATGATTCTATGATTCTATGAAAAGTGAAGAATGTCACTTATTAAAAGAAAGGGGAAGTAGAAAAAATGAATGGCATTTGTCCAGAATACCAGCAGCTACAGCACATCCTATTTTCCTAGGAAAGCTCAGGGCAGGGGCAGGAAGAATTAACCTTTCCGGAGGGATCAGGACATCGCCAAGGTCTCATATAACAGACAATACTACCTTGCTGATCATTCCTTGTCTAACTACATCTTGTGGATTATGGTTACCCAGGTCTAGGGTGTTCATATTCAACTAAAATTGCTGGCTAAACCCAGGATTCTGCTGAAGCTGAGGTGCAAAGCACATACTCCAGAAGGAAAACCTCACCCTCCAATTTGCTTCTTGAGCTTGGCACACAGGAACAGATCAGTAAAAAGAAAGACGTGACGTAGCTTACGAGCCCCCTCAACAAGCTCCACCATGAAACTGTCCTTCAGCAGCTGCCGGTGCTGGTGAAAAGACAGAAAAAATGTTTTAGTTAGTGCAATATGAGCCCCAGATTTGGCACTGGGGCAACACATTCCTTAGACACGACTCCTACCAGAGCCAATTCAGTAAATTGGTCTAATTCAGAAAAAAGGCTATTAAATGTTCCTTGCTGTAAGCTCTGCCGCTGCCCTCTCTCCCAGGGGCAGAAATGGCCATGCATCTCCTCTATTATCTGGTTCTGGGTCAGACTTCAGGCTTCTCTCCACCACCTGTTCCTGAGCCCAAGTGTAATTTATTGTGAGTCATTGCCCAGCTTCTGCATACCCAAGGGCCAGAATCACTGACAGCACACCATCCCCTCAGAAACCAGCAGAGAGCAGCAAACACCACTTTTCTCAGGAGTCACTTACCCAGACACTGAACTCGGCTTAAGCTACCCCACCAGGGAGAAAGAGGAGCGAACGCCTCCACTCCCCATTCACAACAGTAGTTTGTCCACATTCACAGCTGAAAGCCATTGCTGCCTCTTTATTAAAAATGCTGTTAGGGGATAATTCCTGAACAAAATGTGTATTCTAGCAAACTTCTCAGTAGTCCCTTATCAGCCTGTGTTTAAATAGGACCGTCTGGATATGTCCCCACCCCATGCCTATTTAAATCTCTTTTATATATCATATAAACATTCCCCAAACCTAGAAGATGCAAAGAAGCTGCACAACCCTGATGCCTTTATTCCTATTTCTACTTCCAGGGAGCTTTACAGCCTCCTAAATAAGAGGCACATGTTGGTAGGCAGAAGCATCGCCTTATGTGGCCTCCATAGTTGAAAGACAAAAAGGCTGGAGCACTGGCACTGAGACAGATGGCTGTGTGCTGTTACCAGTGACCAAGCCAGGAGTTTCAAGCCCTGCTCTATGCTCAGACCTTCTGCTCTGATGTCAGGATCAACAGGACTCTGAGTGCACATCTAGAATAGATATCTCCCACTGATTTTCAAACAGAAGTCGGGGTATTCAGCTTTGGGCAAATTTTATCCCACCAATATGCGTTACTGTCAGCGTTGCCTCGCTTCACAGCCAGTACAAGCAGGAACCATCAGCTTCTCCACACAGGTATGCTAAAGTACTTTTTCCTGACCCATACTATTTCCTTGCGATTCCAGCTCAGAGGATGCTCCCCTGGCACCGATGAGCGATGTTACACATACCATACATGCCTAGGCAGCACCGTGGCTGGGGACAGGAGAGAGCTAACACTGCCCAGCGCTAACCAACACCTCCCCCTGCTGTCTCCCTGTGAGCCTTCTCCAGGCCCATGCTTGGCACTTGTCAGTACGCCTCACTCCCGACCGCAGTACCTCTGCGATGCCTAAGCTGGGAAACACATACACGAAAACTGTCCATTCCCAAGAGGCAGCTGTGCTCAGCTATGCAGCAGTATGCAACAGGAAAGCAGTTAACCTGAGCAAGATCGGGACATCCAAACCAGAGTTGATGCCTCAGTTTCTCAGGTTATGCCCCATGGGTTCTGTTTGCTGCGTGACTTAACAAGCCCTGAACACATTTACTGCAGAGGGTGTGGGAGTGCAAATCCCCACACTGCCTCTCCTTCCGCCTACCATTCTTCCCATCTTGGCTCTCCAAAACGAAAACAAACCACATCAGTCCTGAGCCCAGCAGGCATCATGGCAAGGAACATAAGGCAGAGAAATGCCCTTGCAGACATAATTCTTGTTCCCGCACTCTGTCCTACAGCACCCTAAACTTCCTGACATGGACTAAGAGTCTGCATTTTCCTGTCTGCAGCTGCACTAGCACCACAGCTAGCTGTTAAGGCACACACAGCAGTGTCAGCATCTCATCTTGGTGCTGCCTTCCATTACACAAAGGTCCTGGAAATCTGTGAGCAGCAGCAAAAGCTGCACCTTTCCCGTAGTACCAGGGAAGCGAGGCTCCCCAGCAGACTGTTGCACCATCTCTGGGCAGGAGTCTGTGGAGATCTGGTATCCAGCAGTGATTCAGGCTCAGAAAGGCCTGTACATATGTTAATGTTTATTTTTAGGTGGGCGTGATCCTCCTGGCTTCTCCTCAGTGGTTTTGGAGAGAACGCCTGCCTGCATTAATGTCTCTGCAGCTGATGCGCACTTGTGCACGCCTCACCCTCCTGCCTGGCGAACAACCCCAGGTAGGAAACCAGAAACATCGAGCTTTAAAAATAAATAAATAAAAAGGAGGAGGTATGTTGTCAGTAGCAAAAACACTCTCCACAGCTGCAAAGAATTTCATTTGGGAGCAATAATGAAGCAAGGAAAGATATTTTCTGAGCAAGCCAAAACCCTGATCTCAGGTTTCTAGATCTGATGCATATTAATTACACTGCAAATCAGCTCAGCTCCTCCAGGGCAATCAGAATAGCTGCTTGTTGCCAGCTCAACCTCTGTTCATTGTTCATAGGTGTAAAGATGTTCTCACAGCTCACTCATCTCTCCTACCCAACAGGATGTGGCACTGTCCCTTCCCTACCTGGCACGGACATGGCACGGTCCTGACCTGGCCTTGCCTCCCCCTCTGCCAGGCACGGGCAGTGTGTGAGATCAGCCAAGTCCCCAGCCCAGCACCCTGCCGAGAGTTCCTAGCTGAAAAATACCCCAGACTAGCCCAGAGCACCAACTCAGCACCCCATCCTGTTGGCAGAGACAGGCCAACAACATGGCCAGCAATGTGTTTCTTCACAGGCAATGGAGGGCACAGGCCCATGAGAGCTGTTGGAGGACTGCGAAGGACCACTGCTCAGCCCTAGGTCAGTCCCCTGGTTTTGGCAGTATTCCAGTACCATCACATAGACAAGAGTATTTTGAAGACAAATGTGTCCTCAAGTGAAGGGGAAGCCCATACAGAGGCACCAGTGACTGGAAACCTTTGTGTCAGGCCTCCACAAAGTAAGAAAAGAAGAGCCCATCAGTATTCCCTGCAGCAAGGCTACAGACCTCCCCACGTGGCCTGCCTGGTCCAACCAAGTCACCCCTTCTCCTGCCTTCTGAAGTTGCACCTAACCTGCCGCTGCACAGTCCTTGGCTGTCACCTTCCAAGCAGACTTCCTCCAAGCAGCCATGCTCTCTGTCCCACATCTCCCCAAAACCCAAGCAGAAAGCTCAGCCATATGATGCCACAACAGGGGTGTGATTCAACAGCCTTCATACTTCCCATCTGGAACTGAGGTACCACTCATTTGCACTGAGTTTATTTTGGCTAGCACTCCTGGAAACAAAATACCCTGACTGACATGAGACACAGTGCTACCATGAGGCAGCAAAAAGTCTTTGGCAGCATGATCTCCCAGAAAGAAAGCTGGGTGGGAAGAAGACAAGGCTGTATTTCCTCAGCTTGACTGGAACAGAAGTAAAGAGGTGAAGGGGATGTATTCCAGTCAGCCACTGAGAGGAAAACACTCAGCTTCCCAGACCTTTCATTCTTCGTATCTTCTTGCTCACAAGCTAGTTGGGAAGGTCTCCCTTCAGCAAGCAGCAGGGGGAAACTGCCGCAAAAGCAACCAAGTATCTGGGGAGGAGAGGACAGGAGAAAACATTTGTGGATCAAGTCAGAAAATCTCTCCTCACAGGGGTTTGGAGCTTGAGATTAGATCTAACTACCAGCTTCTTTCGGAAAACAGGACTTTTGTTAAGGCTGGGCACAACAGGCATGCCCCAGGCTGCTCAGCATCAGTGGAGCAGAGGAGGAGCACTTCCAGTGAAGGGTCACATCCTTTGTTGAAAATGAGTCATCTTGCCGGGAGGGTTCAGCAGGTCAGAGGGAAACAATAAAAGGATTTCCCAACTGGCTTACCAGATCTCTGCCAAACCCCACAGTGAGGGAGTGCAGGGCACCTTCCCAGACCTCCTGACATGAGTCAGCCCATCCTACCCCACCCTGGGGGAGCCAGCAACCCCCTCAGACAGGACTCGTGCCACCTCAGCTCCACAGGCCTTCTCTAGCAGTTTGGGAACCAAAGCCTACTTTGGTCAACTCCTCTCACCCAGGGCCAGCAACAGGTATTCCTTTGGTGGCCTCCTGTTAAAAAGGGTCTCCTGGAACAAGAGGTCTTCTGGCTGGGTGATCCTGCTGATACCTGTGAACTTTTTCACGGCATCACTGCTGTCCGTGACATACAATAGCCATCTCTCTACCTTGTTTCCAAAGTTACTCTCTTTGCTAGGGTTACCAAAGCTGCTAAAGGTTTCCTGAAATACCCTGGAATGGTATATAGACTACAGAAACACCAAATAAACATCCAAGAAAGCATAAGCTTGGGATCAGAGTGGCAGTACAGTGGCAGTGACCCCCTCTCTTCCACAGACAGCCCCAAGACTGTCAGGTGTCCAGCACAGGAGCTGAGCTCAGCTATAGAAAGATGTTCTGGGAGGCCTGGGGGAAAACTTCCTATTTTGTATCATAATGGAGTGAATTAGGATCATCTTTAATCTCTCAAACAGGGCCTGGGCTGACTGTTACCTTCAGTGGCTCTTGCAAAGCTCCTGTACTGGTGCAGTATAAGTCCCAAGTCTCCTTTCTAAGCCCTGCTTTCCTTTGCATGTTTTCACCTGCTGCTTCTCCAACCTGCCTCAGTGCTCTGGACAAGAGAGCTCTCCCTGTACATCCTTCAGTGCTTGGATATCCTCTTTGGATTGCCTATTGCTGTCCTCCTCCTCTTACCTCTGTCAGTGAGCATCTCCCCCTCCTCTCCTACCAACCTCACAACTACCTATATGCTCATCTATTCATCCTGCAGTGTTTTTGTGCTGTTTCCATATGATAAATCCCGCTGCTGTCACGTAGTGTTTAACTCCAGGAAGCGTGGCAGAAGACCAGCTTGTCTGAGACACATTACAAAAAGTGAAATTTAAAAATCTACTCATCCAGAACCACAGCTGTACAAAAGGCCATCTCCTCACTTGTGTGCCAAGGAAAGAGCTCATCCGATGTGGTGACAGCAGAGGCCTGCAGCGTGCGTGGGTGAGAGCCCCGGGAAGGAGTGGAACATGTGTGATGCAGGAGGAGGAGGGTAAAAGCAGGAGATGGGTATTGGCATATGTCAGTGAGGAAGAGGTGGTTTGGTTTTCTGCAGAGCGTAGGAAGAAAATGATTCCTTGCGTGTGTGTGTGTGTGTGTTGCAAGACCAGCATTGCAGAATAAAGGGATGCTCTGCCTAGGGAGCTAAACTGGGTGCGCTTTGAGCATTTTAATAGCCTTTCTTTTTTTCTTTCCAAAGCTCCTGCCACCAGGAGCTCTCTGACTCCAGCTGTAAGACAGTGCGCGAAGCATCCGAGATCATTTTTCAGTGCTCTATTGCCAACACTGCCCAAGCCTCCAGTAGTAGGCACCAGGCCTCAAGCTGTGCATGGCTGCCTGTGTCTAAGCTTCGCTCTCAGCTTTTCAAAGGCTTTAGTTTGCACTTCTGCTCCCTTGCAAATGTCCTTTGTCCTTTCCCTTCCCTAGCACACTTGGACTCTACCAAGTTAAATGGGAGCCTAAGGCAATGATACCCAGTTCCTTGACTGCAGTTTAAAACCACATTTAGAAACACGGTAGAGCAGCTTGCCAAGCAGCCTCTTCTCTCCAGGGCAAGGGAAAAGGTGCACAGTAGCATAAGCTGATCCAACATGTGATCTAGTGGGCTTGATCCCAGAAGGAACTGCCTGTCAGCCCTCTTGTGTCTGGACTGGTGCTGATCAGACCAGACACAAAACCACTCAGCCAGCAGAGTGACCCAAAACTCAAAAAGGCTTCATTTTTAGGCAGCTCCATTCCTCCATGCCACTGTGGGATCACACAAATATCAGCGTGAACACTTCAGAGAGGGTGGGACTGCATGGCCAGGGGCAAGGCAGAATGGCAGCCACCACCACTCAGGTCCTGCAAAGAGCATTAGATGAGCAGCAGTCAAGAAAGGAACCACCATCTCCCAGATGAACTCTGCAATTTTTTGCAGTTTCATTAATTCCCGCTTTACAAGAAATGGGCTGATTAGCTGGAAACACAAGCCTTTACTTCTGGCGGGGAAGGACAACACAAGCTCTACAGTCATTTGTATCCAGGCTTAGTTGAAAAAAAACATGCAGTCCATATAGCTGCTCTGTTAATAAGACTAGAAAGGTTATTACTCCCTTCCTTCTGGCACATAATAGTGGCACATCCTCCACCTCAAAGCATTCATTTTCCTGCTTCCCCAAGGGACCATCCCCAGAAGAACCTTAAACAGGTTCCCTATTTAAGCCAAGAGGATAGTGGTGAAGAAGGATCAGCAGGGAGCAAATAAGATGCCTGCTCCATGGTCCCAAGGGGTGGAAGGTTCTCCACCACTCACATTCTGAGTCAGAAGGTACAATGCTACTCAGACCCCCTTTCCCTGCATGCATTTGTTTGGTTATTTAGAGGGTTGGCAAAGTGGATACCTGCAGATAATCCATCAAAAAAAGCAAAAAAGTAAACCCACGAAAGTAGAAAGATGGGAAGAAAAGGAGGGAGCAAGAGAATGTAGCAGATGGAAACAGACCTAAAGGCCCAGATAAGCCCTCCTGGCTCCCCTGTGTTGCCAGGCTGGGGCTGAGGCTCTCCTGGCTCCTCCGTACCGTGGCCCTCAGCAAACCACAAAGCAGAGAAGACTAGCTACAGTCAGCCTGGTAGACAGCAAGGACCAAACTATGTGTTCATAGGCTTAACGCACCAATACTGCCTTCCCTGTTGCAGCCCTTTCCGTCCCTCTGGTGAATGGTTTTACTCCCTTTGTTCCCATCTCCTTGCCCTACCTAAAATACTCATTCAGCGCAGCAAATTAAACCAGGTCCACACGTCACAGAAAACTTTCAGTTTGCACGCGTAAGTCTAGGATTAGAAAAAAGCCTACTGAGCCAAGCAGAATCAGGGGGCTGGTGTACAGGAAGGACACCTGACATCACGCAGGAAGACAGCGGGCAGGTCAGACTGAGTCGATGCTCCCGAAGCAGGGGATCACCTTCTGCAAAAGGGAGGAATACTGTACTGTACTGATGAGCCTGTACCCTCTCCTGACCTGCACTCCTCTCCTTAGCAGCCTGTCACTAGGGAGATTAACAACTGGCTGCTTTCCCCAGTTCAAAGCACTCCTGAAAAAAAGAGCTGGAGCAAGAGGCTGGCAAAGGAGATTTGACTCCTCCCCATGATGCACTCAAAGGGGAAAAATATTCCACATAAAAGGCAAGGACTGGGGAAAAAAGATAACCGAGATCATCACCTAAGCAATACATGAGGGGAAAGGGCTGTTTTCCCTCCTTCCTTTCCACCAAGGAAATTTCAATGGGAGGAAGACAAATAAGGAAAAAAGTCATCAAAGCAAGCTGGTGATTCATTAAAATAAAAAATGCATTATGCATTGAGAGCAGTCAATTAGGAGATGCAAACTGCACACTGTCCTGTCACCCTAGGGGAAGCACAAGCAAGGCAAGTGGGAGGAAAGGATAAGTAGAAAAGGAAAGATTTACAGGCAAAAACAAAACCCAGCTATGACCCCAAGCTGAGTAGCTTGTAGGAAGGAGCAGCCATCACTAACCCACACAGCATATCTGGGAGCAGACTTGTGTCTCTGGATTACTATGCAGAGAGTGAAGATACCTACTCTCTAGACTCAAGAGAGCTGTCAACTGGGGCACTGCTGCTTTGAAAAAAGTGGGATATTGGTGCCAAATGACTGAAGAAAGTATCCACTATCAGATTCCCAGAGTGGAAGGCAAACTATGGGAAGCATCAGAAGCAAGTCCTTTTCTTCCCTGGGCTCAGTGCAAGCTGTGTGCAGTGACGGAGAGCACAAAGGGTTCCCAGCCCCCTTCAGCACACCCACAGCCCTCTCCTTGGGTATGTCCCCTTCTTTTCCTCCCCACATCATACATGGAGTCACTGCAGGACCAGTAAGAGTGTGAACAGGCCTGCTGAGCCCAATCCTGACAAGCCTCCCCTTCCTGCTTTCTAAGACCTGACAAATACACCACTCCAAAAAGAGATCATCAGGATCATCATCCTGAGCCTGCCCCTCTGCCTGGGCTCTGGCACTTCATTAGGATTCTGCATGACACTTTTCAAAGCCTGCATCCCTCATTGAGACGCTGACAGACAACCGGAGAACACAAAATGCTCCCTTCCCTGCGAGGGGGCATTCTAGCCTGGGATTTCTGCTACGACTCAATCAGCATCCACTTTAATGAGGCCATCTACTATTGCTGAGGCCCTGCTGACTGATGTCTGAGCTTCTACCTCAGCCTCCAATTGCTCAGCTCCTCCTCTTCTTTTCTCAGCTGCAGACTTCCTCAGTTGACAAAATGAGACAATGAGCAAGACTTGCAGGACAAAGTGCACCAGATTCCCAGTACTGCAGCTTCTAGCAAATCTTTGTCAGCTGAAAATCAGTTTAACAGCTAAAAGCAAGCATATTTAGTTGACAGGATTTGGGAATACATCATGAAGGTTCATGGTATCTTAACAATCTCCTGGGCTTTGTACGAGATGGTTTTTTACAGGGTAATTTGGGTCACTTTTGATCAGCCAGTGCCTCTGGCATGCTGCCACAATTCCTCTTACACATACACTATCTGAGCTGCACCTCTCTTTTGTCCAATCTCCTACGTCCTTCTCTCTCTTAATACTTCTGTCAGTCCTGGCCTTTCCTCATCAGGAAGGACTGAACTGCTTTCTAATGAAATTGCGACGCAGATGAATCAAGCCCATTGAGGCATGCAGGACTTTACCATTGTGTAGTTCTGTGCCCTCCTTGCACAGCATTGCATGCAGGTAAAGAAACTGCACATCTTAGAACCTTCTGGATGCAGTCCAGCTCCTAGCAGAGCTGAGAAGAGCTCTGCTATACCCTTAGGAGTCAATCACCTCCTTTAGTTTTCCCAACCCATTCCATTTGTTTTGCTTCCTAGTCCCATTTACCACATTCTTCTTTAGAAATGAGGATGCAAAAATGAGTTTTATGGCGAGAATGAAGATTTTTGGAAAACAGCTTTTCCTAATCTTTTATGATTTCTGATGTTTCCTCACCTTTTTCTCCTCCCAGGCTTCCTGTTTGGTTTCAGTTTGCAGGTAAAATACAAATTCATTCAGTACATAGCAATATGCATCATAGAAATTATGTATGACAAATGATTACAACAACGCTAAGGACAAAACTCTAATCATACTTTTCCTCTGGGTTTCCAAACTGTTTTCTGAACAGAAAACAGAGAGGAGCTGTACCACATCCTTTAGAGAACAAGGACACTGCATACACTGTATCTTAGCAACAAACGAATTAATAGTGTAACTTCCTAGTTCGCTCTACAGAAAAGGCACAACCAGTATCTAGAAACAGAGAAAATAACGAAAGCAGGAAGACTCACCTCCCCCTTCTTTACAGTCATGGACTGCCGACGAGGAGTGATCTCCTCATTGATGCTGGAGAGGAAGTTCTGTGAGATCCGCAGAGCATCCTGCAGGAGTGGATGATCAGGGTGGCTCACTGGAGTGTGCTTGAGCAAATCCTGACACCAGGAACACAAAGAAAGAACAGAATCATGAGCAGCACTGAAAAGCAGACGGGTCTAAGGGCCCCTAACTAGAGCTGTAGGACAAGATGCTCCAGCTTCTTCTTACAGATTAGAGCAAGGCTTTATCTCTAGAGGAAGAGGATAATACTCTGCACTTCTTGGTAACACAATGGAAGAGGTAGCAGGGTCCTACCTATGGACTCCCTCCCCTTAGTGTAAAAGGAAGAGGCTCTTATGCAGCATGACAGGTTTATTTTTGCAGTCCTGCAGCTCCATGAAAAATTTGAAGGGCAAAGAAAATGGGAAAGGGGCCTAAAGTTTGAAAACTACCCTTCAGATACTTACATGCAGGACAAGTGTGCTGCGAGTCACTCGATCCACTGGCTTGTATAATAGAGCTGTGGAAAAAAAGCAGCAGGAACATAAGGAAGAGGTACCTAAATACAGCCCCTACGGAGCAACTTGTCCAATGCAACTGAATGTACAGGCACAGGTTTATTAACTAATGAGCTACTGGAAAATTCCCTTCTCTAAGGTTATATGTGCTGCACAGCCAATAAAACACACATGAACACGCAGAGGAAATAAACACGCTCCACAGCAAACAGATGCCCACTTGTGAGCACACCCTGCCAGACAGTGGATGAGGAGCACACAAGGTAGTACAGAACAACTGCACACAGCATGGCACACTTCCGACGATTCCCTGGCAACCTGCCTGGTGCCACAGGTCAGAATCGGGCCTTGCACTCAAAGTTGCCAAGCAGGTCCCCAAAAGGTTGGCAGTGCATCCCTCCTTCTGGAGTTCAGCATGACATGTTGAGTGCTTCCAAATGCTGATAATAGGCCAAAACAGGAAGGGGATTGGCTTTTATATTAGTGAGTATGGAAGCCTCTTAAAACATGGGTTGTCTTCTACTCATGTGCATAGAGACAAGCATCATGGAACCTGATCTCGACCAGGCTCTCTAGATGCTACCATAGGGCAAAACCCATGTAACAATAACTGCTAGGATTGCGTTTGTGCTATCGCTGGGTAGCAGATGTTCTCTTAAAATCACAGCAGTCCTTTGGTTGGCCTGGTTCTGCCCAAAGGGACTGATGAGGTTTTAAGCTGGGCAGGGGCTTCCCCATGCACGCATGCACTTACTATGCACGAGCTCTACTACTTAGCAAAAGGGAACTGATTTCCCAGGTAAAGCTGGCAGAGACTCCATAACCTTCCAGCATTTAAAAAGAAAAAGGGAGGGTGGAGGTTTGGCAACAGCCTCCACACAGTCCTGACAAACCACAGTCTCCTCTGCATGGATCACTCACTTTCCAAGGAATTTTTCGTCGTCTGATCTTTAGATTCCTTTGTGCTTCTAGCCTTTAGATTCTAAAAGAAAAAGAAAACCCACGTAGCAGACAGTCAATCACCTTGAAATATCACATGGGAATATAAGAGACTACCTGCTCCTCCAAGGGAGGGCCTAAGTGTGAATGGAGGACAGCCCTATCCCAGCTCAAGTCAGCGAAGGAAAAATGTGCTTTCCTTCTTGGTAAATCCACCATTGCCATGCCACAGGCACCCACACATCTCAAATATTAAGCAATTTTCTTAGGAGTGCATGTCAATAGAGATGCAGCAAAGCAGGGAACCACCTGTAGCGACAGGGATGGTGGAGTTTTTAAATCACCTGCAGGAGAAAGACATGTCCATAAGGATGTGGCCATTGTCACAGCATGTGTACACCACCAATAAGTAAAGTACAGGATTGGGATTCAGTACCCCCAGGTTATACTTCCTTATACCTGTACTCAGAGCTGGGTGACCTTGGACAAGTCAGCTCTCTTTCATGGCACAAAAGGAACAATGCCTTTTTTTTCTGCACATGCACCGTGAAGCTACATGCATTAATGAGCTGAGCTCTGAAATCCTCACCAGGACATAAATGCAGAAATATTGTCACCACCATTCCAAATACAGTAGATACTAGCATGATTTCAGAATTATCCTTCAGAAAACAGCAAAACCGAGGGATCACATTTGCACAGAGCCCAGGACCCTGGGGCCTTAATCTCTATTCTGTCTTCTAGGGGCTACCATAATACTATCTATACACATTACTATTAATAAATGGGAAAGTCCATGAAATGCATTTTAGTACTGAAAGAAGACTAAGCACAGGGGAAGCTACTTTACTAATGAGCTGATACCACTACAGCACAGAAGTGGTCAGGCAAAGGACCAGAACCTGATGGAAATCCTCAGGAAAGGAGAGAATAGAAGACATTTGCACTCTGATGAGTATCCAGCAGGTCCCAAAAGGCAAGCCTTGCTTCCCTCATTTCACAGAGGGAACATGTTTTATTTTACCTCTCTATCATAAAAATCTAAAGGGACATGCAATATGGAATGTACTCAGGATAAACACCCCCAGTATTATTCAGCTCTGATTTTCTATCTGCTTGTTTTTAAGGTCACACATACAAGTTCGTGTTTTCCTGGCAACTGAGTTCTTCAAGATATAATCACCGCAATACAAAGAATCAAGGAGACCATGCACTGCAGGCAAAGCTGGTGGCCTGGGAAACCTGAAAAAGTATTCAAAATGCTGTGACACAAGGTACTCCTCTTAAAGAGGAGAAATCAGAGCAGCCCAATGAATAATATTATAGATTATGGTTGTCACCCTTGTCTTTTTAAACAGAGAGCTACCCTCCCTTCCTCTCCACGCTACTGAAGCCTGCAATTCCACTAGCAGCCATAATGCAAAACATTAAGGATGGCTTTTTACACCACAGTCAGCATCATCATTAGCAAGAGAAATATTTGAGAAACTCAAATACAGCTTTCCCTCCTAGAAATTCATGAAGATGGCACAGGGCTGAGAAGTTCAAAGCAATGCCAGTTTTTACAAGACTCCCTGGGTGGGGACAGCACATAAAGGCTGTCTATGTGACAACCTCTATTAGCCCAAAGTATAAATCGCTGTAAGAACATGAGCTGAAGCAGTGAGTCTACGGGAGCTCACAACTGCTCCAGAAGTCAGGGCCGCAAAGATACTTGGAGGATAGACAGGAGTGACATGGCAGGGTATTAGTCAGATCCAGAAGGCTCGTGTGTCTGAATACCATGACATTACCTCAGAGATTTCAGCAAACTGAGCATTGGCTTGGCAGCATTTCTCTGCTGTCTCCATAGCAACTTCATAGTTATCCACAAAGGCCCGGTACACTCCCAGCTGGCTGGCCTGCAGGAAGCAAAACAAAATAAAATAAATGCTGGGGAAGAAGACAGTTTGGGATGGCCAGCCTCAGTATCTAATGATCAGGTCATGTTCCTTCACGCCAAAGAATCGCAGGGAATGCTGAGCAGGCCCAGAAAGACATCTCTGTCCTGTCAGCTTTGCTCAACCAGCACAGGTGCTCCCATGCACCCAGTTCCATCTCTGCTGAACAAATTCACTTGTGAAAGGACGTGGAAGCCTGCGAGAATGACACATCCTTATTACTGGCACCTATTTTTTCCCTTCTGAGCTGCCAGATTACTATCTATTAATATTTTAGCTCATTGATATAACTGGAGCTGCTGGCTATTTGCCACAAAATATGAATCAGACAGGAATGATTCAACCCAACAGCACAAATGTGACCCAAGTAAGCTACTTGCTGGCTTTTGCATGATGGACACACTAAATCAAACCCAGATACTAACCCATATCTGCATTAGTGAACATCATTATAAGGGCAGCAGAGTGCTGAAAATACAGAAGAGAGATCCACAGCACAATCTGTTTGGAAGGCAGTGACTGCAGCAGTAGGTGACAGAAAATGGCAGTTTTTCCAGCAGAAGGAATATGCAGTTGGTTCAGAAGATGGAGCAGGCCTTGGAGTGCAGTAATAAGCCATTATTATCACTGAGTCTTAGCACTGATCCCATTTGCTGACTTAGGAATTGCAGCCATATTCGTGCCAGAGAACATAAGATCCAGCTCGGGAAATCCCTGGGTAGCTTCTAAGCTTGTCTGGATTGCAGAGCTGCCCAGGCTGTGCTGTAAACACCTCAGCAGCTTGAACATGCTTGCAAGTGCATGGTCAGTAGTGGACCAACAGGTGGAGTGCTGTAAAAGGCTCCATTAAAGAGAAGTTTGTTACCAGAAGAGCTTGCACTTACCTGCAACCTCCCTGACACTTCTGCCCAAGACGTGCAACAGGCAGAGCAGTTAAGTTTCCCACAGACAGTGCTCTTTTCCTCTCCTGCTCTCTCATAATCATTGTGTTCCCCATTCTCTATGGAGCTTTGTGCAAGAGACGATGGAAGAGAAAAAGCCACTCTCAGGAGAACATTCCCTGCACAAATTTCTTTAGCTAAGAGAGGCTAAGAAACAGCGAGCTATTTCCCAGGGCACATTTTACTGGAAGATTAGGAACCAGTCTCAACCCTCATACAAAATAAGACGGTTATGACTGAAGCTGAAGGAAGCTGCACTCACTTATGCCAGGGATGACCTGGCCCCAGCAGTGTGGAGAAAACAAAATCTGTATTTGCCACTGGGGCACAATTCTGTGAAGAAGCTGCTCTCAGAATTACTGATCATTTGCAGGGCTTATGACTTTCAGGTTTGGATGATGCCAGCTAACATGGCAGAGCTTTAAAGTTTCTCCATTCCTGTGTGGCTCTTTCATTTCCTGCTACTCCTAAACAGTCTTTCTAAGCTTTCGTTTTCTTCCTCTAAACATGCTGTCATGAAAACATCTTTTTCATTAAAAACTGAGCTTCCAATCAAAGCAATAATGCCCACATACAGTTTTCATGCTGGTTTAAGTTTTCTCTTTTTCAATTAGAAAGAACACACTGAAAATGAAACCAGCTTTCGTAGAAATAATTGGCTTTTGGTTAAAATTTTTTTCATTCCTGAAAACTATCAATGATAATATTTGCTAAATATTTCTTCATTTCTAAAGTGTTTCCCTTCTAGTTATAAAAAATACGTACAAAATATTCCCCCAAAATGAGCAGCATATTTCACTCTCACATGCCTAGCGTCTTTTTTTTCTTTTCCTTAGTTTCAACAGGAAAAAGGTGGAATAACAGACACTCATGTTNAGAAAATTAATGTCCCCAGGGACCTCAGGATAATAACAAGGATTCCAGTGTTTATCATCAGATTGCATGACATGGCCACAAGTAAACAGTCTGCTCCAAAAGATTTGATGTACATCCTGTGTAGATGTCTTGTAATGCCTGATGTTCTTGCCATCTCTCTCATCTAACTGCTTCCCACTGCCTGCCAAGAATTATTAGCTTTATCTCATCCAGCAAAGAGTTTGCAATTCCCACTGATACTGTACCAAACCACCAGAAACTGAAACTGCTAAGCTAGCTCAAAGCTTCCTGCACTAGGGCAATTTGCTCCTTTGCTTCCAATACCAATCCAACAAAATCAACAATTCTGTTACAAATGCACAAAAATCAGGGGAACATAAAAATAGAGTGCCAGAAGGGCTTAATTCCTGGACCTGTGATGACCATCAACAAGAAATGGTCTTAAACAAAGGCCTAAGTAGCTGTATGGCGAGTCAAAGCTGGCTCGACAGCCAGCAGTGGTAAAGAATACATTCAGGTCTTCTTCAATTAGCGCTATCTTCATTGCTGCACTACACTTTCAATACAGTTTGTGAGGCTTCCACTTTCAGCAGCCTTCTGCATCTTTGCTTCAGCAACCAGCAGCAGGTGGTTTTGTCTTCTTGAACCAGTTGCTGAAATTGCATACCATGAACTACTCACCAAGGCACCAGCTTGACCCCTCCTGGCTAAAACACGCTGGCAGTGAAAATTCCCATATTTTAATCTTGAGCTGCTGGTGTGCATGGAAAACATCATCTTCCAGGCCCATCTCCCCCACCTGCTCCATAGGGGATGGGGCTGGTGCTGGGCTACACAGCTGCTAACAATTGAGTGACCCTGGTAAAGCGCACTCCCCATCTAATAAACCCCTCACTGGAATGTCACTCCTACCCTGAGAATCAGCGGCACCTCAGGAATGCAGAGATTCTTTTCTTTTCTAAAAAGGAAAAAACAGCTCCTTTAATCCTTTGCGCTCTGCACATGCTAGGGGAGAGGCTAAAGGGGCCAAAGGAATCTCCTAGAATGCAAACAATTTGTCATCTGGCTCAGAAACTCAGCAATTTTAATTCAGCCTCAGGAATATGCTGTATATGTCTTTGTCCTGTTCTGCACTCAGAGAATTTCGTTGAGGTTGCTTGGAGATTCTCAGCAGCAGGTTGATTGCATCAGCATAGCAGCAAGGGGAATATCAAGGCCAGGACGGTGGTAGAAAAGCAAAGCCAAAGGTGATGACCATAAAACAGAGAAAATCAGCACAAGATAGAGCAAAGCACCACAGAGAGAAGGAAGTATGTGTGAGGGAGCTCAGCAATAATGAGAAACACTTAGCTGTCAGTGTTAAAAAGTACCCTTTTTAAAGTACCCTTTTTAACACTGCCATTCTCCCATCTTCCTCTAAAGCAAGTGGTTTGACGACACTGCAGACACCTGGAGATTCAACATTTCTGTGAAATTGTATTTGTATTAGTAGCATAGCTTGTTGGAGTCTTTAAAGGCAAGGAAACAGCCACTTTTGCTGCAGGCCCTTCACTGCAGCGAGGCAAAGCTAATCCAGCTGTGGGCTTTCATCCCTTTGGTCTATGCATAGTCACCAAAGGGAATCGTACCAGCACCTATGAGATGAATGAGAGGTAACAGAAGCTTTGGTGATGGTAGCCGACTCACCAACTTTTGGAAGAGGTCCCCCACACGTTGCTGGTGACTCCACTGCTGCACGCGGGGAAAGAGCCCATCATAGAATTCTTTGTGGATCTCGTAAAGCTCAGGCACTTTGAAGAATATTGTCTCAATCTGCTGACTAGTCAGCACGGGCTGAGAGGTGGTGGCAGCTGCTTTCAAAGGCTTCATAGGCTGAAATGAGGAATGAAGAAAATCGTTATCATGCAAACCAAGCACATTCACCCTTGCCACATTACAACACATCCCTCCAGAGAGTTGTTTTTCATCGTATTAATAAGCGATATTTGCATTCACACAACTCCTGAAAGCTAGACATTAACAAATTCCCTCATGGGGATCAGCCACCCCTGCTACGTGGATTTTCCCAAGATATTAACGGTGTGATTAAAATCCCTTTGCACTCCATTTCCTTAATGTCTGTCCAACTGTACAGCAACATGTCTAATAATTGACACAGGATACTGAAAGACAGGACTCCTGGATACTACCACACTAATAACTCCCTGGTTGTGCCATATGCAGTCTTTTCTTTAAGCCTCTCTTTCTCCACTGGAGGAGTAACAGGTACCCTTTGCACCCGGCAACTTGTAACCCATGGTATGTAAAGTTCTGGGAAACTTGGGATGGAAGCAGCAGTGAAAACTGAAGTACCGGTGTTTGAAATGGTATCTGCCACCAGCGCTTACCAGCAGCAGAGCCTCCAGGTGGCTCAGGTAGGTTTCCTCACTGGCTAGGATTCCTGACAGGACCCATTTTCTCATCTCCAGGCCTTTCTCCAGGTCTGGCTCACTCTACAAAGAAGTTGTTAAGGAGAAAATAAAGAAGAAAAAAGAAAAAACAAAGGAAAAAAAGGGGGGGAGAGCGAAAGAAAAAAAAACAAGAATGAGGATGCAGAGTAAAAGATATCATTCAGCTGACCACAGCATACTTGGTTTTTTTGTTTACTTTCAGACTAAAAAAACCCAACCAAACAAAAATCCCACCTGTGCTCAGTGTCCTGTTTCTAGAAACATGCAAACATAAAACATGAAAGAAACTTTTATTTACCAGCAACTGATGTCACTTAGATTATTTACAGGTGTTAGCTTTAGTCATCCAATTAGGTGCCTGGACTTCTTCACAAAATTCAAAACACAGAACATAAAAATTCAGAATTTATCCTCCTAAACAAATCTGAGGGACCCCTGGTTATGTGCAATTCACTCCGTCCTCCCACGAGAGTTCTCTATGATCTTGCTCCAAAGCCGTGTTTCTCTATGCAGACAGGATCGCTTCCCCTGCATCTACGCAGATGTGCATTAATATACAGCAGTTACAGCCTGACATTGCTGTTAAGATGGCTGTTCTTTCTCCCACTCTCTACTATTCACTAAATTATTTTTCAGTGCCAGCTTGCACAATGTCTATTTTTAGTTAGAAGATGGAATAATCAGCACTGCTTGGAACGCACATGCTGATTTTCTTATTGGGTTTCCATGAAGGAGTTCTTAACCAGAACAACTGAAGAAAGAGAGAGAAAAAGAAAACATTCATGGGCAAATGTACACATCAAGGGAAGACTAACATCAGGTGTTAAGAGAAGCAGTAGTCCCCTCTGTTGAATTTCAATTATCCTTCCTCTCAAAACTGTTACCTGAAAAATATTTAACCTGATAAAGTGAAATTAAGTATTTCCATAAGCTCTGGAAAAAAATGTGGCTGAACAATGAAGGTTATAAATAATGAGAAACACCCCCCTTTCACAGAATCTTATTTCCAGTTCTTTTTATTTCTGTCATTCACAGAGATGGCTTTTTACAATTCTTGCAACCTTTTTATGTTGTTAAATGTCTCTAAGAATAGAGTCAGTAGTTGGATCTGAAAGGGCAGATACTTTTCAAGGGCTTTGGGTAGGTTGTTTAGGGCTCCATCCTACTCCTCTTAATATCCAGAGGAATCTTCAGCTATTGATTTCAGCAGCAGGAGGATCAGGAAACGTAGCAGTATGCTCCACTCTGAACATAAAGCCCTACAGCTGACAAAAAAAGCTCCATTTAGCTTAGGGTCCTATGCTTTGAACCCTGCAGATGTATATGTGAGGTTCATTACGGAGAGAAGGTATCTTGGCTATAGGTAAGCTTACAGTAACTATCACATTCTGAATGTGACTTTGAGCCTACGCACCACACGAAGAAAGAAACAGATCCTCACGCTCCCAGATATTTCTGGATTCAGTCTCATCAATAACCATCCTCATTTTTGAACGTTTTCATTAAATTTCACAAGCTATTTTCTAGGCTAAAAGACCTTGCAGCAACTACTTTATAAAAATTTTGTGAGGTGTCAAATACCACAATCACCTCTTAAATAAAAGTGGCAGACAGAAGCTGTTTAAGGAAATGAGTAAAATTTACACACACATCAGGTACTACATGGAAAGAAGAACTTGTCTTTGCATCCCACCCTTCAGTGAGGTTCAGTAAGAACCACAGTGCCTTTTAAAATCTTGAAAGGGCATCTCAAAGAAGCTAGGACTTTGTAATTCAGCAGTCGTGTTCAGAAGATTTCAGAAAAACACCAGTGACAAACTACATGTAAAATGAACGCTGCGACAGATTCAGTGCATCTACAGAGCACCCGTGTGACTGCCTGTTACAGCTCAAACAGAAATGTGCAACAACGTTACGACCATTCCTTGTGATTTCTGTACCAGTAGTGCCTGGATGTCCACCTCATGGATCATTTTGGTATGGTGTATGGCACATACACGTAATCAAGACAGACAGCCCCAAGATGTTGAACAAAGATTGCCTTCATCCAAAGAGGCAGAGATGTAGCAGCCCTGGTGCAAGAAAAACACAATACCTCTTGGTTTCCCAAGATTTCTTACAACACTTACAAAAGAAAAATGCAGCTTCACAAAGAAGCACTGAGAAAAACTAACAGTGCTCCAAAGTCCCCACTGCTGGGGATGAGGTAACTGGTCAATATTGACACAGTACCATAATTATCTTTAGCAGGTCCTCTTGGAGGAGGTGAGGATTTAAAAAACAGCTGGGTATGTTTGTAACATCTGTAAAGAGCAGTACACAATGACAAGTTATTTAAATGATTCAAACCTCCCCATCACGACAGTGGCACAACAGTTTTCCTTACAGCACTGAGAACAGTTTTCCTCTTCACAAATAAAAGCTTTAATTTACAAGCCAGTTCTTGCTGGGCACCGTCAGCTGACAGAGACAGCATTTTCTGCCTGAATGTTAATTTCCTCTCTTTAAGAGAGATGTGCTTTCAGAGGGACAAACATCTCCCAGGACACACTAGAGGCCTTCCTTCCGGGCCATTACCACAAGGTCACTTTGCAAAGTCCACAGTATTGTCCTAACCCTTTTTAGTAGGAGCATTTTCCAAGCGTGATGCTTGCAAAACTCTAGCCTCAGATGCAGCCAGACAGGGCAGGGCCTGGCTGCTTTAAGCTACAGTACAGCAGTTGCTGAAGAAACCCTCAGGGGAGTTTATCCAACAATCACACAGCACATTACAAGGTTTCCAATGCAGTACCTCAAATTTACATACAGATTCCTCATATGTGAAAAGACGATCTCCTGCTGCTCCTGCTGTGTCAGCGATCAATACGACACCATGGCGCTGCTGCCTGCGTTGTACTGCCACTGCATCTCCCCCCCGAGAGCCGGCGCCCTGACATGAGTTCCCTGCTGAGGGAGGCCTTTTCTGACAATGTCATCTGGGGCTGCACTGAGCAGCAGCTCTTGCTGCTAGATGAACGTCTGGAAAACAGCCCCTGTGCTTCTTCAGCCTCAGGGTGCTTTTTAAGTCACACTTGTTACGAAACTTACTCCAGGACTGAGAAATTCACTGGGAGCTGGTGCCAACATCAGGAAGAAGAGGAGCAAGTTTACTATTTGGTATTAACAACACTCCTCACTTCCAGAATTGGGAACAGGCTCACCTGCTCACCCAGAACAAGGGAGAGCAATCAGTAGAGATACTGCGAGATTGTCCTTCCACTCCCCCCTTGCAGTACCCCAAGATGTGATGCACCCAGTGCCAAGGGCATTTTCTGCTTCGCCCGTATCTGACAAAAAAGAGAAACAAAGAGCAATGCTATGACCACAACAGCCTCACTGACTGCGCCATTTCTGCACTCCAGGCAGAAGGGCAATTAAGAGAGGGAACATGCTGGGCGTAGGTATCAAGCTCCACACCGGTTCAGGGAGACCTGCCAAGGCTGAGGACTCCTTTCCCCTACCCTGGCAAGAAGGAAGCAGTCAGAAATCTTTGAGCTGCTTGTGGCAAGGGGAGGAGCTAGCACCACATCTACCAGACCACATTAGCTAGGGGAAAATACACCTATTAACCAAAGCGCAGATGGGATGTTCCCAGCAGGATGTGGGAGCAGCCTGTATTGGCAAACTCTAACCACGCAGCAGGGAGTGCCAGCTGGTCAGCAGTCCATCCCATGCTTCCTACCCAGCCTGGTTAGCCCGTTTTCTATGTGTACAAGTCTGACTAGTATTTCATGTTCTGACTCTGTCCCTACCTCTTTGATGCCAGCATCCATTTCTAGCCTTTCTCCATTGCCCTTCCATCTTTTGGCTACCTCTCTACGCACACGCTTCAGAATATATCTATCTTACAAGACTATCATGGGGCAGCAGCCAGCGCATTCCTGTCTGTCTGCCATGGGAGCTGTGAGGACCCAATGCCCAGCCAGTTCTGAACAAGCAAGCAAGAAATCAATGCTCTGTTCCCACTCCTCATGAACTACATTTAAAAAAAAAGAAAACAAAAAGGAAGGTGGAAAGCAGTATAAAGGAAGTTTCACAGGTATCTCATGCCTATAAGGTCCTGGTGTTTTCCTCTCTACTGGATGGTGCTTCTTGCTATTCCAAAGACTTAAAAACCAAAAGATTGAGTCACAGTCATACATGCAATCTTGCGACCTGAACCAAGGCCAGTCAGAGTGGTTAGAAGCACTGAAGATATTAGAGAGCGTGCATACACTGGCCCCAAGCCATGGCTGTTTTGAATGTGTTTACAACTTGTCAGCCTAAGTACTTTAGTTTACTAACCAGGTTGGCATTGCATGTTGTATTCAATTACTGCAAGCCTGAGATTCACCAGCTCCAAGGATTAGACAGATTCAGCTCGTCCCAACTCTGTTTAAAGAACTCAGAGCTTTCTGGTTGTTGTTTAAATTAACAGCAATAATTGTTTTCTTGCAAATGTTAGAACGCAGATTAAGAATCTAGAAACCACAACACATAAGATTTGCAAAGTGGTTGCTGCCGGCACAGCTCTGCAACGAGAATCAGTGATTCAAAGTGGGCGTATAAAAGGCACTTTAACTCTCAGACCTTCCTTTGGTACAGCGTGTTCATATGCTGTGCAACGAATGTGTTCAAAGGAGAGGCTTCCCGTAAGGACAGCTCAGAATCTCATAGAGAAGCTGACAGCCTACGAAAGAGAAAAAACTAATTTCAATTTTTAAAGTGTAAATATCTTTGAAAGCTTCTGCTAAACAGGCTGGAGGTGTCTCACTGTCTTGGTGATATTAAACAGGGCAAATTCTGTAATCAAGCCAATCACGCTCCATGCAGGGAGGGGAAGGAGCAGGGAGAGGAGCCAACATTATTTATAACATCAGCACCGATGTGCCAGCTCTCCTCAGGAAGGGCTGTACATCCAGGCAGGGCCCTTACGGAGCAGAGCTGGAGAATAAAAAGGGAAAGTTGCATCTGTTGGGGGTGGTGAGGGGAAAGTGACAGTAAAACAAAACAAACAAACAAAACCAAATACTGAGAGGAAGAAATGAGGATTTGGAAATGCTGGAGAGGGAAGGACAGGCTAGCAACAGAAGTACCAAGCAGAGCAGTAATCCCATTTATTGATGCAGCTTCAGAGGTCAACTTTTCTGGACCCGTTTGGGACCAAGCTAGGAGAAAAGTCCACAAGCTGCTCTGCCACAGCTCTGCTTTCTGCATAGCTGGCAGATAGTGAGAACAAAAGAATCTGGTCTGGTCTGATTCTTCTGAACTCTAGGAAAGTGACTCCCCTCATTTCCTGGGGATGTGGAACCAGCTGTGCCTTTCCACTGGCTGCCCAGCACCCACCTCCACAGAGCCCCACACCCTCAGCTCCACATATGTCTTTGAGCCTGGCTTTGTTGGCGAGAAGATCCTGAAAGGCCTTTCTTATTTCTACTCTTCCCATCGCTGTAACCTCTCCCCACGTGAGCAGCAGCAATAGGATCATGATGACTGAAGCTTCCCATCCTCTCTCAGTCTCTTCAGCCTCCAAGCTGCAAGCTACCCAACTCCAAAACTCTTGGCACTAACTCTTCTCTAGTGAAGGGTGTCAGTCACTAACTTTCCAGCTGTCCCAACACTTTCCTGTGCCCCAAGAATACCATAGCAAGCCCTCCCTCTGTCCTCCTCTAATTCTATCCAGGTATCTACTCCATTTTTTACCCTACCTGTATGGGGAAGGCAGACACATTCCCTCTCTTTCTGGGAGTGAATTATCATTACCTATTACAAACACTGTCGGATACCTTCTGAAGCTACCAGCACTGTCTTATTTGGCAAACATTTGGGCTGACATTTTCCAAGACAGGTTTCCAGAATTTTTTTGAAAGTTCAATCACAACAGCTCGACTGTTACAGAAAGCAAGGTTCAGGAAAATTAAATCACTTCTCAAGTTAAACAAACAAACAACTTAAGCATTAGTGGAACCTATTTCTCCTTTTTCCTCTTTACCCTGTAGGCTTGCTTCACAGCAACAGTCAAAGTTTGGCAAAAGCATTGGCTTTATGCCAGGACATGCATCAGCAGCTCAGCACGACAATCTGGAAGAGCCAGAAGAGGGGGTATGACCTAGCTTGCTCAATGCAAACATTTGTTAAGGCCTCCTTACCACAAAAATGACAAGTCAGGGGATGCTGAGATCCACACTACAAACGCCCATGTTGATTATGTCCTCTCCGGGTCACAGACAAAACCAGTGCTGGCGCACCTCTTGTCACCCTCCTTGGATAGCAACAGATGTTTGTGCAATGGACACATAGCAGGTGGAATATGAACACATAAGAGGTGACTGAAGTGGTACAGTTTGGAGGCAGACCAGCCAGCATCTTTTAGTCTGCTTATATGATGCAGGTGGTAGGGGGGATTGGAAAACAGATCCCAAAAGACAAGATGTAGAACACCACAAACCTTCTGGAAGTCAACTGTGGTCCTCACTGCCTGGAACACAGAACATGAGGTGCTGGGAGTTGGTTACCCTACACACTGAGGGACCAACACGAAGCTCCTCCACAAGTAGTCCAGGAGGTACCCCTTCATTCTCTCTTAGAAAGGGACACTGCTCTTGCCACTCTGCACTTTCTCTATTGTGGCTGGGTAGACCACGTGGAACCCTGATGGGCTATCCAACCAAAGGCTATAGCTGCTGTAAGGAGATGGAAGGACTTAGTCGAACACTTGGCAGAAAAATACAAAGCCCAGAGCAAGCCCACAAAATAAGTCAAAGCAAAATGCCCTCAATATCCAGACGGCAACAACCCAGTCTCCAAGGGAAAGGCTGGTTTCATGGATAAGGCAGATGAACATCACACCAGAATGCTGGTACATCTGTGTGGTGCTAAACAAATTACTTAGAATTGTATTTAAAAAAAAAAAAAAAAAAAAAAAAAAAATCATTGTTTGCAATGTTTTCCATTTTCTGGGTGCCTGACTGGAGTATTGTTAACTCTCGGTTGCAAGTGAAATTAAAGGGATTTTACTTTAAATGTGAAGAAAACTGCATTAAAAGACAGAACCTGGCTTTGCAGAACATTATGCATCTCATATTAAGCATCCAAAATTAGTAGATGCTTTTCCTATAATCTGTCTGCTTTGATTACCTGTGGTTAGTGAACATACCATCCTCTTATCTCACAGGAACATTGCAAGGATAATTAAGACCTGTGTAGCATTCCAACTGTATTTGGAGTTAATGGTCATGCCAAAAGGAAACGAGTACTTTTGTACTCAAAGCAGAGTTTGCAGTGTCCTGTAAATAAGGTGTACACATAGCTCTAGAGATAAAATATTGAATCCAGTGAGTATCATTCACTAGATATGCTGAACAATGCAGGAGCTCCACAGAAAAAATAGGACATGATTGCATAATTGAAAATTATCATAAAGATTCTAAACAAGGCTATAGGCACAAGGCAAGGCTGGATAACCATCGTCATTTCTTAACTTCTGAATGACTTCACAATCTTAATATTTTGTTGAAGTGGTGTACATAGTGCATGTGTTGTGTTGTTACATACAGTTAACTGTTGATTTCTAGACTCTGGTCATAAAGATAATCTAAAATTTTCAGAAGTAATCACAGGCACCTAAGAAAGAAGTAAAAGGGCAAGGAGACAACTACAAAAGCAAACACATGTAAACAAAAAATGTTTTCTGCTAATCAAGCGCAGTGAAAAACAAAATAGAGAAGACATACGTCCTGGTATTTCTGGTCCAACACATTTTATGTGCTTGGCTCAGCACAGTGTGTTTAAGACTTTATTTTGTTACTGACGTCTCTTCCGCTACAGCTGAAAACATAACTACAGTAAAAGCCATCTAACAACTACTGATGACAGAAAGTTTAACTTGTTTGGGAAATACTGCAACCATATATAAATTAGTCTCTTCCTCCTTGTCATGGACTGTCCTTCATGAGTGGCATTGTCATTTGTGGACTAATTACAGACACGATCAACTGAAGCAGTTGAGATTCACAATTAAAAGTTTAATCTGTATCAGGACAGCTCTTTCTTTTGGAAGCCATAAAACATCTTTTTATAGTCAGAGAGAAGAAAGCAGCCATTTATGTTAAAAATTATTCTTAAAAAGGCAGCCTTCTAGCATTATTAAGGTAACTTTGAAATTAACTACTGTTAAATGCTTATGAGGCAATATTCAAACAAATAAAGAACAATATTAAATATTAGGCAGTATCTCTTCCAGGCCTCCAGTCACAGGCACTATGACAACTGGTTCTTTGAAGATAACTCTCAGCCATATGTAGTCACACAGCATTTTTCCTTCATCCTGAGAAACATAACCTAGAAATCTCAAGCCAATATTAAAACATTCTCGGAGCTTTTGAATTTACTAATGATCTTTTCTTCATTCAAAAGCCTCTTACATATCACAATAATTCTCATCTTGAGAGATAAAGAAAAGCATCTCAGAATTAATAGACTAAAGCATAAGCAGCTAACTAGATTCCATACTTTATAGTCAAATAAAATTAAGCAAACATCAACAATTATGTACTTGATAATGCTTTAAGAGATCTCGACAATGCATTTTTATAAATGAGAAAGAAGAAGAACACTGTCTCAAGTAGGCTTCTTAATCTAACATTTGTCGTAGAAAAAGTAAGGAAGCATATGATCTGCCACTAACAAATAAAGAGTAATAGAAGGAGGTATATAATGAATGCTAAGTATCAATGGTTTGTGGAACTTGTCAGACTCTTGAAATCATTTTGATGCAAGATAAATAAAACTGTCTGATAAAGGTGATGGTGCTGATTTACATGTACACTGATATCTGTAAAATATCCATCATCTTCTCCCGTGACATCTTAATTAATAGGACAGAACAACATAAAGCCAACACAGGTTAAACCACTTAAATGACNTGACAGATTTCTAAGTGTCATTTACAATGTGGGAATTCAAGGTTGCTTGGCTACCCTTTCTTAGAAATACAGTAGGAAGGAAGTGACAGTTGTCTTTGTGCTATTAAGCATTTTTTATGAATGACTTGGGGAAACTAAAAGTTTGCAGATGACAAAGATATTCAGGGAAACAGCAACTTGGGATTGAAGTGCTCTACAATCTAGGAAGCAAAAGGATAAAGAGAAACAAAGGTTGAAAGTCAAACAGATTAATTCAAGCTGAAACTAAGACACTTTTGACTGTGAAGACAGCAGTCAGTAGTTATTTACCAAGGCAAGCAGCAGACTCTCTACCAAGACTATTGTAAAAACAAAAATAGAAATTTTCCTTAGGTTCCAAGCTATAGCCATGTTACTGAACCTGAAGCAAAACTAAAGCAAGATAGCTTGAAGGTCCACATCAAACCACAGGTCAGGCTAGGTGGTCCCTTCTGAACATTTTATCTACCATAATTGATTATACAGATAGCTATTTAGTGAATAGTCAAATTCTTTATAAGAAGTGGCCATCTCCCACCCAAAGTC
>VYZW01062453.1:1201-11405 GCA_013401315.1 Balaeniceps rex
GTTTCCTTGACATATGACAAGATGCTGTCTGTAATGAAAGGCACAACTTTATCTTTGCTGCTCTGCCCACATGCTTATGCCATCTTTCTCTTTCTTAATATTAATAATTTCCATCCAGTTACTTTCTTTGACACATAGTGCTTTGAAAATGCTTAGTATATGCTATTATACTCAATGACGGTTTATATCTTGGTTATTTAGTGTGTGAAATTACATCAGTAGAGGAGGGAAAGCCATTCTCAATTTGTAAACGCAAAGTGCCCAGACAGTATAACCATCCAGATGTCAGTGAGTGTGAATTTTGCATTTTGATTGAGATGGTTAATATTGNTTGTTTTAAAGTTAAATAATTTAAACAGAAAACGTATATACAATCAATAATGCAACCAAGTTAGGTTAATGCTGAAGTCATAGCACTTTCAAGAGCGCATGCTTAAAAATGATAGCCAAATGCATGTGCAAAGTAGTTTTATAACTGATTTATTTAAGCAATTACTGCATTTTTGTACATAAAAACTAACTAAAAGGAGGAAAAGAGATCATTTTTAAAAAGCCTCATGTTACTTTTCTTCAATGAGTGATGCTGAAGTGTAACAGCTGCATTGTATTCTACCCTCATTCTTTGTGCAAATTTCCTTTTATCACAACTGAATCATTTTTTCTTCCTCTTTCTATTTTAGTTCATAAATTTATAGATTTTACCATCCATTTTAGTTTGCTATGAAACTAAGAAGCCCAAAGCCTGTACTATTGAAAATGGAACAGTATTTAATTACTGAACATTGCATGCTAATATTTTTGATTCTCTGGATTAGTTTGTTCCATCTAATTTAATTTAGTTCCTCTACAGGCCTTTGTCACAGAGTCTGCGTTTGCATCTTGTAATCATCTTGTCATCTAGATGAGATCTAGACATTCTAGATGGTGCAAAAATCCTTCCCCTTCAGAGCTTGCACCACCTCTATTGTATCGTGATTCCTCTTTCTCATGGCAGCCATCTAAATTCTGCCCCTGCCATCTGCGATGTCCTTCGTGAGTCTCTAGGGAGCCAGGCCCACCACTGATCCCTCAAGGCAGTTTCAGAACTGTGACTCCTGAACCAAGATGTTCGGCTCGTGGCCAAGTCTGATTGGGCATTCCTCCTTCCACAGCCTCCATGTTTCTAAGTTCTATACTCCGGGGGAGAAAATACAGGGCACCTTATTTATTTACTTATCCAGCATTTCCAGTGGACCTGAGGAGCCAAGACTGACTCACATGAACCATTTTCTGAAGAAAGAGCCCTCCTTGAATGCTGGATTAGTTGACCTACTTGGTTTCTAGGTCCTATGTCCATTTCACAAAGCCCGTGACAATGCCACTGCCTTGACTGGCTGTTAATGGAGTGTGCCATGAATGTCTATGGTTTATTGATATCTGCGTTGTATTCCTAGTGCAATATCTGGTTTATGGTGGGAATAATGGCGGCTACCCATTAGGGTACCTTTGGCCATTCCTTGCTGCTGTTCTCAGGCAGCAAGCATAGATCCTATAAGTGACATGCTGGTCTGCTCTTGCTTACCACTAAGCAGTGAGACTCTATCCAAAAGCTTCCTCCTGTGTTTGCTTCTTTTCCCTCAGAATTGCACCTACTTGTTGTGTCTTTTACCCTTCATCCCTGGCAAGCAGACCCAGACATTAGGGAAGCTTTTCAATAATCTGGAAGTTGGCACATATCTAATCATCCTTATCCAAGAAAGATTGATTCAGCTTGAAGAATTAATTTAATTCTCCAGCNGTAGGTTCCCTAATATAGTAAGACGAAGATGATTGCGATGAAGAGATATTTTGCACAGGAAAAAATATCCTTGAAAAATTGAGGTTGGAAATAAGAAAAACCTCCCAACATTATAGCAGCAAGGTTTTGGAACTGTCTTCCCATCTGGCCAGCAGAGGCAAACAATGTGATTTATTTTGAGATGAAGCTTGACAGTGTTATTAATCGGATTATATCCAGGTTTACATGTGATGGCAGGAGCTTGGACTTGGTGGCTTTTGCTGCTCCTTTCTAGTTCTTACCCAATGTTCATCTGTTCCTAAAGTTAGGGGACAGTTGTGCCCACAGATTTCAACTATACCTGAGGCTATTATGCCTTTTTTGCTCCGTGGCTAATAGTTTGTTGTGCTCCAAGCCCGTAGTATGGCATCTGGCATATCTGATGGAGATGGTGAAATAACGAAGGCTAAATGAATTGCCACATTTTTTCTACGTTTTCATTAAGAACATGATATGCATCAAATCACAATATTTACAACAGTACTGCAAATAGATTTCTGCAGAAGGGAGTATAATATATTTCTCATGTATAATATATTTCTCATGTCACCTAAATAATTCTGAAGAATTCCTCCTTTTCTGAAAGACTTTCCTTCTGAGATAGATGTGGTCAGCACTCAGAGAATTCATGAGGAACTGAGGACTGCAGGGGATCTCCCAGGTGAACTCCACATGATGGTCTTGAAGGCAATAGCATTAGATAATTCTCTTACAGAAAAACAGCCCACCCTCGTCACTCTGCAAAGGCTGCTTGAGAACTCCTTACTCTTCTCAGAGTAAGAGGCCTAATCATTTCTAGATTTCACAGTCTGTATTTATTTATTCTTATGGCAATGTTGTCTTTTAGCTTAAGTAGAACTTCTTTCCCCTTGATTTTTTTAATTCCTTAATATATTTATAGAGCAGTCATGTCCCTTTTCAACCTTCATCTCCAAGTCCTTATTAGTGTCCGGGAAGAGAGACTTTCCATTCTCCTTTTCACGCTACTAACCCCTCTGGATGTGACTGCAATCTCATTACAGACATATTGATAAAGAACACTAAAACTCGTTTTATTTGAATTTTTTCTATCAGGTCTTGAAGAATTCAAGTTGAAAAATTACTTTACAGAGAGAATTGGCTTTCCTACCTCTATTCAACCTGTTTATTTTTAGCTGAGTATTACTGAATATGGAAGCAGTCCAGTTTACATCCTGGTTTGATTTCCTGTTTACATGAGCCAGTCTGGTGTCACCATCGTATTTCTGGACCACTCTGGAAGCCTGTGTGCAGCCTTCCTTCCACCTCTGAGGAGAGCTGCCCTACACAATAGAACTATTGTTGTGCTCTCCGATAAAGAAATACGAATATTGATGAACACAGTGTATGTTGGGTTTATGTCACTTTGTTAAACGTGCACAAAATGTTATATGCCAGATGTAACAGCAAACCTCTCACTGAAATGTGGGAGAAAATTCACATTAGAGAGTAAAGTCAGAACTGTACCCATATTTGTTAGAAGTTAATATAAAAACAGACCTGGTCACATATAGAGTGGTTCCCTATAGTACAATTTTCACGGGCTTGAGGGGGAAGGGTGCCTTTAGTTTTCTTTTTTTTTTTTCCCCATCTGGTTTTGTTTCCCAAACTATAAAGCTCACTATTTCCCTTAAGAGACTATTAAAAATATTTTGTTTTAATCTACAAAATAGTCGAGAATCTGAACTGACCATTATGACTACTAATGGTCATAACAGCAGGCATTTCGCAGGAGGAAGTCTTAGGGAGCTCAGTTTCACCAGCACATCTAATGCATTAGTAGCAGCAGTCTCAGTCCTTGTTATTATTTCACTAGGATTTTCAGAATAAAATGGAATAGTATGTGCATCCAGAGAATGCTAATGCCAGGTAAGAGAGCAGTGTTTAATCATTTTGGCTCAGATTTTGTCTAATCATTTTTAGTTTTATTTTCAGTAAAGACGGGTTTTAGAGAAGTGGAAATATTTTAATTTGTATCGATTAATATAAAACTAGAGACAAACATTAGGCTGAGGTTTGTTTAAGGATAATACAAATATTGCTACACTAATGGATAAGAACCTTGAAATAGAATGGATAACAAACAGATTAATTCTTTTGTTCTTGAGGCTGATACACAAAAACTAAACACGATAAACGATGCGAAGCTCATTCAGTTTTTACACATCTTTTGGATTCATTGATGCAAGATTTTAGTACTAAGATTTTTTTTTAAAGGGATACTGCAAACTTATTTTTTGTTCAATTACCTGTTTTCAAAATCAAATTTTGAATGAGTGCCTCCCATTAGAAAAATCCATATTCTTCCCCTGTGTCTTTTAAACATGCTGATTTTTTAATGATGCTTTTTCTGATACTTGCAGGCAAAGAATTGAGAGCACAGATACCTAACATGCCCTGTGCACAGGCTTACCTTCTGCTGCTGGTATTTCCATTTCAGACGTGCTGCGGCTGTGCCTGGGGAATACCCTTGACAAAAGAGCTGTCTCAGGGAGGCAAATGAGGTTCCCCCAGAGCAGCCCACTGTAGTGCTGCAGCTGGCTGCTGGCCGGCAGCAAACCAGACCTGTGTCACGTTCTGTCAAATGTACGGCGTAGTCACAAGATAGAAATATTCCCCCTTTAGAAATAATATGTCCAATTTTAATAAGGTCAAAGGATACAGTTGGAAAATGGCTCCTGCTTTTCCTGATCTTATGTCCTATGGTGCAAAGTAGGTATCCTAATGAAATCCTCAGTCCTACATTCGAGTGACACGTATAAACAACAGTCATCAGGCCTCTCAGTGATTTACAACGAACTATCAAAAAGTAGCTATTGAAAGGGCACACAGCAATTTATTTGGCACCCACATGCTATTTATTTTAATACTGTTAGAATCTTGCAGAAAAATATTAATTGTATTCTGAAAAAAAACCCAACTTTTTTTTACATTGACAAAAATTAAACAAAATACCTCAGTCAACAGAGTGTATCTTTAATTATATGAAAATTTTTGGAAGTTAAGCAGAAAATTTTTGAAGTCTGGACAGTATTTCACAGCTGTTTTCTTTTTAGAAAAAAAAAGAATCATGGTAGAGGATTATGGTGATGATCATAATGCACACACTTATTTTCATTTCAGTTGCATGTTAGCAATACTTAAAAAACACTTTAAACCTGAATGCTTCTACAGTAAGTACAGCAGCAAGAACAAAGTTTCTTCTTTGTATGGAAACTGTGTGCATATGGGGGGGGGTATGTTACAGTTAGAGAGGAATCCAAATTATGCACTGATTATGAAACTCAGTAATTATGATCTAAAATATTCGTTAGCTGTATAAGAAATGTCACATTTAAAGTGGTTTAGCAATATTGTGCAATGAATCCCAGAAGAGCCAAAGTAAAGATGGTAGGTAAATAAATAAAAACTAAGCAAGCCCGGTAAAATTAAATTGTAGTAGTAGTATTTTCAGTGGTAATTATAGAAGAGGAGTCTGTCATTGCCTAACTGAGAGTAACAAAGGCAAATGTCAAGAAATCCAGCAGTCACATGGCACTTAATTAGTATGAATGGAACATATTATACAGACACTGATCAGGTCTTTATGACTCATTTAAAATGAAATTAGTTTCGGGTTTAAATCAGAAATTCAATTTATTTGTTGTATACAAAGGATACAATACATCTTCCTCAGATTTATTGTCCATCATGTCCTTTGTGTTCAAATCGAGTATTTTGAGAATCCATGAGGATTCCTGATTGTTAGTTTGTTACTTATAATCTAAGTGGTCAAATTGTAACTGAGGATCTGCCAGAAACTCCAATATGATTATTTTTATCCTCTTTGGAAACAAAAGTGACTAAATACCAAAATGTTCTGAGGGTCAGAGTATACAAAAAGTACTTGATGCTGATATTCCTGAATGTTTCATTTAACTATTTTCAACCGGTATGAAACACTTTTACATTTGTGGAAAGACACATTGCATTTCAGTTTGTCAGATCAAAGACAAATGTTTCATTTGGACTTAGTTTTTATGTGTACCCTTGAGCTGTTCAACAGCTTCCTGGCATGTATACTCCATGCTCCAGTTCTTTCATGTGCTGGGTCCCTACCCCAAGTTGTACTGTCTTCAATGGTAAAGACATTTCTGTATCTGTAAGTACAACAGTGCATTGTTTTTGTCAGAAAGCAGAAAAACTTCAGCAAAATTGTTTCCTGTGCAAAATTTAACTTTTACAGAAACATTGAAACACCACATTTTTAGAAAACTTCCAACCAACTGCACTTAAAATATATTTCAGGAGTGTTATTTTAAAATCTATGAATGCTAACATCTGTTTTTTATCCTAAATGATCTAGATTACAAAAACTTTTCAGACTCTCAGTATAGATAAAATTAATTGGGGTTTCACATACAGGATATATTGATCATAATTTAATTATAATTACAGTAATACGTTAATAATTACACACCACTGTAATGAATATGTTGCTCCAAATAGGTAATGAAAATCTAAGAATTTGTAGATTATTGCAAAAAGGAGGAGAAATTGGTGACAAAGTGAGCTATCATTGTAATGTAGTCACACCAAATTACAAGGAACGCACAAAGTCTTGTTTTGCTGGACAAAGGAGGAATTAAACCACAGGAGATGATGCCCTTGGTCAGAGCTGTAGGGTTCTTTCAGCCTTCCCTCCCACCCCAGTTCTTTGATTTCTTTCTAGAACACAGTTTTGGGTAGATATGCACTGGGTTTTGAACATAGCCAAACAGCTTTGAGGTGAGCCTGAGCTCCATCTCAGTCTTCAGGGAAACCTCTGAAGCTTGGTAAACTACGATGTTTGGTTCTCCCACCCATTGACTGGGCATAAGCATGGTATGCATGCCAGGAAACACATTTACCAGTTAACACATACTTACCTTGTGGAAACATGAGAAGCCACCTTTGAACAGAATAAAATGGCTGTCTTCCTTCCCTGCAGCAGCCAGACTAGTGCACAGCAAGGCAAAAAGAGATTCATAGCAGAGAAGCCACAGGTGATCTACTTGCTTTTCTCCAAGGACCATACTTGTATGGATTGTTAAGACACAACCACAATTTTCTTCTACAGATTTTGGTTGCAACTTCCTGTTCTATCTATAGGGTGAGTAACTCGCCCTGCGTCTCTCTTTTTCCGCCTCTCTCGTACAGCTACACAAATACATACTCATGCACACATGCTAGATTGGTCAGATGTCTGGGTTTAACACAGACAGTTTAAGTTTCAGATCAGAAGTCTCAGTTAAAGCACTGGTTTTGCTGCTTAAAGTTTAGGTTTCTGTGTTCATAGCACAGAGATGAGACAGCCTTATGCAACATTTGCAGGGCTGAGGGAGATAAAACTGGTGCTATTGGGTTTGTGCTCCAGGCTGTCTGGCAGCTCTCACAGGTACATATGTATACGCAAACAATGCTAAGTGAAGTTCTCCACCCAGCTGTTTCTAACTTCTTTGTTTCATGTATGCCTTTGTTTTGGCTAGCGACACCTGCCTAGTTTGGGGGGCTTTTTTTTTCTTCTGAGATTGTATATCCTTCTTATCAGTTAACCCAAATGAAAGGTCACTGTTACACTTGCTAGTCTACAACAGTTTATTACAACGCAGCGATAGATTATGAACCAGGCCAGACTGATAACTGGGTCCTTTCCATGTGAGGCAATAATGACGTGAGATTCAAATGCAATAAATCATGATCTGTCTTTCTCTCCTAATCAAGTCCTCTGTAATTCTATTCTGTGAATAAATGAGCGGAGTGAAGAAACCCATACCACATTCATCAGTTGGTTGCTTAGTCCCAAGTATCACCTTTTCTAAAGTTACATGCCATCTGGCACTGGGAGGAGGTTTGCCGGGGCAATGGCTGAGCAAACTAAGCAACCTTCCTGAAGCAGACAGAAATCAAGCAAGGTGGCATGAAGAGATTATATGATGATCCAAGTCACAGCTATCCTTGGTGATCTCTGTGCCCTTTCTTTCTATCTATCTATCTTGTTTCTGTATTTCCTCTTAACACTGCTTTTTGGTAGGGGAAAAAGAAGGAGGAGAGGGGTTTAAGCAAGAAAAGCCGACATCTTTGTGGCTTTTCAGGGATGACTGATTAGCTTACTTATGGAGGCTGGTGCAAAGGCCACAGAGAGGAGACTAAGCTCTGACAGCTGATGTGCTTGTGTGGGGCTTCAGTATTTGTGTGCGGTGGGAGTTTTTCAAGGCTCACTACCTCAGCACAGAATCGATGCCCCCTCTCAATTCCTTGATGTGTCCTTATGTCTGCTGTACGTTAGGCTCCATGAACATCAACTGCTAAAAAAATAATCCTTTTGTTTATACATATATATATAAAAGAGGCTGAAGTCTGCAGCAAATCATGTGAGAATGCTAACCCTCTGTTTTCCAACTTGCCCCTCTGCCAGAGATGACTGCAGAGATGAGTTGCAGGAGAAGGAAATGCACGGCCATGCACCAGCAGCTACAGTTCAGTGTCCTACATTGTAGCTCAAAACTTGCCTTCACTAGGAAGACGATGAGTTGATGGGCATTGCATTGGGCTGAGGGTGGTAACATGCCATTTTGCTAATTCTGGTATAGAGGTGGTAATCTTTGGCACTCATCTAAACCAGTAATATCTTACACCACCACAGGAAGACTAAGCTCTTATGTAGGTTTGTTTCAGTAGCAAAGCCAGCCTAATTGGATCATCTGAGAAGAAAAAACAGTTTTTCTGTGGTCTTATACTGCAGCTGAATGAGTTCCCTGAGCTGGTTCAATGTATTGTCCAAAAAGCGGTTGTGCTGGTGTGACTGCAAGTGCAACAACTGCAGCGGGTGGGAATGAGTAGTAGAAAATGGGTAATTTGGTAGGAGTGCCTTAACCGGGTTATGTTTCTCAGCATGGACCTTTATCGTTAGTCTGTGTGACGAAGTTTCATTGGGTCTACTCCATCAATAAAGGCTGTGTAGTTCTTCACCAATAAAATCATACTTTAAAAGACTTTACTTAGGGTATTTATTATGCTGTAAGGCTATACATACACACACTTCTAAAATTATTTTGCTTTGCTGAAGCAGAAGTTATAAATGTTATCAGGACACCAAACATGAGGATGTTTTAATGTTTAACTTTTTCACATAAAAGAAAGGCAGAAATAGCATTCTGTCTTGCTCGCTGGTCATATGTTGACATTGCCAAAACATCCAACGTCAAGAAAGAAAGAAATTTTAAAATATTTCCTAGCCGGAAGGCCCGAGGTGCCTGAAGACCTCCCCGAGGCAATACGGTGGCGGGGGGGCTCTTCCCGTCAAGACGCGTTGAACCAGCCCTGCACCGGACTCCCTGCACTGTTGCTTACTGCCACCGCAACCGACCCACAGCCCCTTACTGACACCGACAGGCAACACTGCCGCCTTTCATCTTCGCGCGCGGACATTTTTATTAGGTATAACGTACATACACAGGCGGGCAGCAGTCCCCGGACAGCGGCCCGCGCCCGGCCCGTCACCTGCCCCGGCCCGCCCGCCCGCCGGCCCGGCCCGCCATCTTCCCACCGCCCGGTGTTTACCACAGCGGCGCCGCCCGCGGCCCTGCCTCACGGGGAGCCCTTCGCCCCGCCTCGGTCACCGCCGCCGCAGGGACCCTTCCCGGGCACTTTCCGCGGCTTCGGGTTCCCCACAGGAGGAGGGAACCCCTTTTCCTCCGGTCGTTTCAGTGGGACGCTTCGTGAGGAGGCGGCAATGCCCAACCCCGCAGCCTTCCACCACTGCGGGCCGCCGAGCGCGGGGGACGCAGCGCTGGCGCGACTACAGGTCCCGGCATGCCGCAGCACCGGCCGCTGCCTCCCGGCCCCGGAGCTGGAGGCACCCACCGCCGCCCTATTGTACTCCAGCCAGAGGAAACCGCACTTCGCCCCGCTCGGCCTCCCCTCCCCCCCGCCTTCCCAGTGGTCCCTTCCAGGGCTCCACTCGGCGGCCTTCGGAAGGTCCTATCCGTGGGAAACGGGAGGGGCTGGCAAAGCGGGGCGAGGCGAGGAGCGCAACGAAGTTCTCCCTCGAGGCTGGGCTAGCCGCTGATTAGCATGCTCGGCCACCAGTAGGACGAGGCGGCCTCAGAGAAACCAATGGGCGCGAAGCGAAGGCGGGCCGGTTGCCGAGGAGGGGCGGGCATAGGAAACGCCGGAGGAGCGGGAGCCGCGCCTGCGCGGGGGAGGAGGTGGGGACTTCGTCGTGTCCCTGTGTCGGCGGCTGTGTCCAGGGAGGGTCGGGTGGAGGGAGGGAGGATGGAGCGGGCGGCCGAGCGGCCGTGAGCCGGGTGGGGAGCCGCGCCGCGCCAGCAGGCCGCGGGGCAGGCCCGG
>VYZW01062468.1:7727-22772 GCA_013401315.1 Balaeniceps rex
CTACACAGTTGTCAGACTTATATCTCTTTCCAGAAGAAAGACATGTTATTTGCTTACATAGTACATCAAATGGCAAATATGCTTGGGTTTTTGTGCTTGCATTGGAACGGCTGCAGTCTTGGAAGGGCTGGAAGAACAGTGGGAGCCAAGTGAATTACCCAGAACTCCATGGGACTCATTTTTGCAATTCATCTAGGAACTTGGAAATCAGATCTTGCAAGGCAAGAGAAATTTTCATTGCAAGGCAACACTCTTGAGGAACAATGCTATGCCATGGCAATAAAGCTACCCATAGCTTTTTTTGCTCAAAATACAAATTTGTTTCCTAACAGTTTAGGTTTGGTTTGGTTTGTGGTTTTTTGGTTTCTTTGTGTGGGGGGTTTTTTGGTTGTGTGTTTTTTTTTTTTTAAAGTAATGGGAGACATAATCCTAGTTCATTAGGATATAGAGATATAGGTACTCTGTGGCAGATTACCTGTATCTAGCCAAAAACATATTAATAGAAAAGCCTTCATATCCTGAGGCAGACTTTGCCTGTTTGAAACAGAACAGCTGTCTGGAAATGTGCAACTCATTGAAATCTGAAGTGAGGGAAAGATTCTTTTTGCTTCACTGCATGCCAGACCCTTTGTATTTATTTCTCTCTTTTTTCCTTTTTTTTTGTAGGTGAAATGGGGAGCTGCTTCTAAACTTTACTCTCTTGTTTATTCAGTGTTTGTGTAGGTTTTTACTAAGGAGAGTTTTGTATTGTTTTCCAGAAAAATGTTATTGTCTACACAGTAGTAATATCATGTTATCCTTTTCTCCTTTCTGCATGGGAAAAACTAGCATATTAATACATTGAAACACCAACAATAATTCCATCCACTGATACATCACTGTGAACTGAAGAGTAGGTCAAATGACCATAAGAACATAGAAATATATGCCAGAAAGACACCTTGTGTGTCACAGGAAATTTGGTCAAGAACGTATCAAGATATGCACATCTTTCCCAATTGTTTTTGTGTTAGGAAAAAACAGAAGATAAACAATTTGAGTAGTCTTAAATCATTTGTAGGTCTCACTAGCACATAATATTTACCCATTATGACAATGTAACTTGCAGGGATAAAATAATAAAATAGTATTGTGGAGTTATGGTGGATTTGAAATACATGGCTGTATTTAACTCCCTTTCCAACTTGCTGTTAGTATTTCCTATTGCCCTCTCATTTGTGGCAGCAATACTATAAATAAGCAGCATGCTGTTACTGATACCCGCACCTTCTTGTTGGCAACTGCTTAAAGATTAGCATCATCTACTATCCAACTTCATTTAACGTCCAAGTGGAACAATGGCAGCTCCACAAATCTGATGGTAAAATATTATAGGAAAGCAGACTGGGTTGTAAGTGGATAAATGAAGGACTTATTTGCTAAACAATTTGCAGATGCTGGAAGCACAGGGGATTAAAATGAGAACAGCAAACTTAAGACTAACAAGTATGTATACTGTGGGCCAAGTTTGCAGAGGCCTCTACTTGGCATCTTACGTGCTATTTGGTTACTTCCACCCACAACTGACTTGTTGAAGCAAAATTGGAGCCACAAAAAACAAAATGTGAAGTCCTCCTACCATAATGTGCAGAGGCAAACAGCGCCTGTACACATAAATCAGGTGTTTCACTATCTGCAGTAACTTGAATCTGCAAATGATTGAGAGCTTCCCTCTCCCTCCTGTGTGATGGAAGTAATGCTTTTTGAATGTTTTTATGCATAGAGTAGGCAGAGCTGAAATAAAGGCACCGTGTCACCTTACAGAATAGCTAAATGTTATTTCAGATCTGCAGCTCAAATGCAGTTGTAGCAAAAACCCCAGGTTTTGCCATTCGCACCTGCACTTAAAAGTGCAATTCAAGGCCTTTTGCAGAATAAAAATCTGGAAACTGGCTTTCAGAACCCTGATTCCAAAAGTACTGTTGGGGTTCTAGGAACCACCAGTGGGGACGTGCTCACTGTAATGCTGAGCAGTGTCAGCTGTTTGAATTTCTACAAATTCATATTGTCGGTATGGTAAGTAGAAGCCTTCTCAAAAATTGAGATATACTAATTCCTTGAGCCAAGGGACAAAGTGCATTTATATTAGCAGTATCTTGAGACTTGCAATAAAACTGAGTTAGTAATGTGAGGTTTTCTGGCTGCAGATATCAGACTCTTGCTAAAGTGTTTTCATTTGTTCAGGCATCTTTCTGGGAGATCAGTGACAGCTGGAATATTCCAAAAGTGAGTCATTTATCAAGATAGCTTCCAAGCTGTAGTGGTTGGTCAAAGATTGCAAATGATGGAAGTGGAAAATCTGTGGATTTAGGAATCTTTTGGAAGTCCTTGATCTGGATCTTCTTCCCTCCCCACATTTCCAGTAAAAGTAAAACATTGTTCTGTCCCCAAAAGGCACCACTTTCATTGTGAGAGTAAAATACAGTTTTCTACACTTGTTTTCTGGTTTAGGATAGCACAATATATCAACAAATGCTGTAGTATAGGTATGTTGCTAAAGGTTGTAAGAATCAAAGAAGCATAGAGTAGTACAGTAGGATGATACCTGGAAATAAATGCTACAGCCTGTTTTAGTCTCTTCCAGACTAATTTGGTCAACTTCTTATGTGTTCTTAGTTAACTTCCAGATTGTAGACTTGTCCTTAGTGACTTCATGCTTAATCATGTGTGTTGTACGCACCTTTAATTCATGGATGTCATAACACTTGTAGTATGAAGTTTGTTACAGAGAATATCTTATGGGACCAAGACTGCAATATTCAATAGTTGGCAGAATGAAGTACTAAGAGTCCTGTGCTGCATGCGTGAGGTAGTAGTTGCCTGTTCTTGACCTTGTTGTTGATAAAAACAGACAGAAGGGAGATTTCTTAATACTTCTGCTGATAGGAAGTCTTCGGACAGAGCTGACTGTAATGCAGCATAAAGGGTGGAATCCAGTGGGTTGGACGGGACAGACCTCAGTCCTGATTTTTGATCTACAGTGCAATTGGGATGGTTTGTTCTTTTCCTATGAAATAATTAACTCATTTTATATGGGGCAATAGTATGAATTATTTAATGCCATGAGGCACTCTTGAGTTCTTTAGTTCTAAATCCTTCGAGGAAATTTAAGTGGTATTTTTTTCATTGGATTGGATCTAGGTTGTCCATGCTGTGAAGAGCTGCTTTGGAAAAGTTCGTGTACATATAACTAATGTAGGTCTGTGCTAGCAAATCTGTCATATCTTTGAGTATATCATCCTATAGTGATGTTTTCCTATAAAAATCAAATAGTGTTTTCCAAAATTATAGGATAGTTCAGGTTGGAAGACAACTTCAGTTGACAAGTCCAACTGCCTGCTCAGAGCAGGGGCAGCTATGTCACAGCAGGTTCCCACATCTTTATCCAAATGGGTTTTGCAAACCTCCAAGGACAGTGGCTGCACAAGCTCTGAGCATCCTATTCCACTGCTTGACTTTCCTCAGAGTAAAAAAGGCTTTCCCTTTTGTAGCATCTGAACTCCTTGTTTCAACTGATACTCATTGCTTCTTGTCCTCGCACCATGAGGTAGAGCCTGGCTCTATCTTCTTGATAACCTCCTTGTAGGAATGGGAAACTGCTATTAGCCCTCTCCTCCTGCCACTTCCCCCAGCTGTCTCTTCTCCAGGCTGAAGCCCAGGTCCCTCAGCCTACCCTCATAGGATAGGTGCTCCAGTACGCTGATCACCTTGGGGGCCTTCTGCTGGATTTGCTCCAGTTTTTCAATGTCTGTCTGGTATCAGGGAGCCCAAAACTGGAAGTATGGGAGATGTGGTCTCATGAATGCCGAGTAGAGAGTTCTTAACTGGACAGTCTCCAGCCTGTACCATTGCGTGGTGTTAATCCTACTCAGTGCAGGACTTTGCATTTGTCCTTGATTAATGTCATGAGGTTCCTGTTGGCCCATTCCTCCAGTCTGTCTAGGTCCCTAAGGATGGCAGCTCTGGCCTCAAGTGTGTTGATAGTCTTCCCGGTTTGGTGTGATCTGCAAACTTGGTGAGCCTGCACTTTGTCACCTCCTCCAGATCATTGATAAAGATGTTAAACAGGAGACATCCCAGGATTGACCCCTCTGGTGCGTTGTTACTAGCCTGGGTAGAGTACAACCAAGTAATCACTACCCTCTGGGACCAATCCTCCAACCAGTTTTTTGCCCATCTGGTTGTCCAGCCATCCAGACCTTGATGTACCAATTTGGTTACAAGAATATTGAAGAAGGTAGCATTAAAAAGCCTATAAAAGCCAAGGTCACTGAATCACTGAAGGCAATCAGGTGGGTGAGACATGATTTCCTCTTGGTAAAACTGTGCTGACTGTTCCTAATCACTTTCTTACATGTGTCCAGAAATGGGTTCCACAAGGGGACCCACTTGAACTCTGAAATTTGGGTTACTTCTCAGATGGGAGAGGTAACTTGAATAGCATTTGGATGGGCCCAGTTCAAGAAGCTGTTAATTGCAGGATGATTATTCTGCTGCAGTTTCTCATACCAAAGGCTTTGCCGTGTAAAGATTTTCATATGCATCGACAGAGCTGAAAACTCCATGAATTTTCCTGCTTCCTGTAGCTAATACACATTAACAGCACAGGAGGATTGAATACTGAACAGGCAAATTGTTTTGACACAAAGTGTCACTCCAATACCAGACGCTAGGCTGACTGAAGCATTCAGTGGAGTGTCACATTAGAAGATGCTTTGTGCGGTGCAAGAAACGATCTTTTGATGAACTTTCAAAACAACTATTGAATTGGCTGCTGGTTTCCTAACTGCTAAGTAGGTGTTAAATATCTGGCAGAGATGTTCTTACTGCCTTTCAGGAGGCATGAAGGATTTCCTCAGCAATCCATTGCTATTACTTATAGTCAGCGCTTGGCTTTGTCAGCTTTGTTCACCCCTTCTAGGTCTAGCCCCACCGCTTGCTTGCATGGGGGCCGCTTTCCTGCAAAGGCATCCAGGCTGGCGCAGCTTCTGCCAAGACCTCTCTCAGCGCTCCCCTGTGGCTTTGTTCCAGCAGCACTGGAAAGCGGCAGTGTTCACCCTTCTCTTCTGTTGGTATGCTTGCATTTTAAATGCAGCACAAGGTCCTGGAAACAATAGATTTTGGCTGCTTGGAATCTCCTTCCTCACAGTCCCTCTCCCGAGTTGCTTGTGCATCAACTGCGTGCCCTCGTGAGGGTGTCATCCCCATTCAGCTGTGGCACCTGGCAGCCCTACAAGCAAGGCTGTCCCACAAAGCCGGTGCCCCCAAAGCCCACACCAGTTTTCCTGCCTCTTCCCCATCTGCTCTGTCAATCAGGACTCCAAGGCTGATGCCAGTTTTCACCATGGTGCTTGTGTGCCCACAGTGGGACTTAATACTTCCAGCAGAGAGGAGTGATTTACTTAATTTGACTCCTCTACAGGCCCTGTAAAGTCTGTTGTTGTTTTTTTAAAGCATACAAGCAAGAGAAAACTTAATTTTTTTCTTTAATGCTTTTGATTGCTGTTGGCTGGGTATATGCAGCTGCCTAGACACCGCAGTTTTAACAATTTTTGCTGTGGTTTATGCAGATTGACGTATCCCGGCAAGGAATGTAAGCCACAGAAAGCTGAAGATGAAACCAAGCAGGGACTATTAAACTGGTAGCAGCGAACAACTTAGCTGCAGTTTAGAATACTATTTAATTTATGGAGGCTTCAGTTACATTGTTTCATTTTTCACTTGACACCCCGGCAGCTGAAAACAAGGCCTTTGCATACATGTTGCAAATCCCTAGATCCAGCTCTTCCTGCCCCTAAATTTGCATCATAACTACATATGCCTTGTAGCATTTTTGCTGCAATAGAAAAAGTGGTACATTCATGAAGACTTACTGCATTTCTGCTTTTCTTCTAAATTCTGTATTCAGTTGACTAATTTAAGTCTGTATTTAATTGACTGAGAGTCAAGTTTCTGTACTGTGGGGGGAGAGGTCTTCTCTCTGTTCAATTTATATTCTCATTCAAATACATCTAGTAAACTTTTATAAAAGCGAAGTTCTGCCTTAACTTTTTACAAAGGGATGAGGGATAGTACAAGTTTAGAAAAATGTGGTATTTTATACAGTCTGGGAATATAGATGATAGAGTGAGATAGAGGTCAAAATTTGCTGTAAAGATACTTTACAGTAAAAGACTACTCAAACTGGTAAAATTTTTCATTTGACTGTCAGAATCTTCAGTAGTTTCCTGTCAGTTGAAACTTTATTTCTATTTTGAAATAGAAATACAATACTTTTAATACTGTTTTCCTAATACTTGATGCAAGAGAAAGCATTCATTTCACAACGAAAAAAGTGGCATTTATTTCTGAAAATCTTCAACTATTGTGCTGACTTCTTCCTAAAATTGGGCAAATGATTGGCCATTATACCAGTCTTTTGAAAGACACTTATTTCAAAAAAGCACATCTTGCCAAAGTACTTCCACTTAAGCTTTTCCAGCCATTTTTCTGTAAAACTGAGTTAACATTGACACATGTGAACAAACTGTGCCCTGAGCATGTCTCAGAATTGGGACCAATGGCATTAGGGATGGAAGAAATACTTTCTAATATCTCTTCACTTGTAGAGTAATTTGAGATTTTAGCAACCCTGATTTACTCCCATACAGATCAATCCATTTTTGGAGATGGATTAATTGTATGTGGAGGAGAAAAGGCTATGTAGAACAATGCTTCAATGTTTTTGTGCTTTAGCAGTAACGCTTGTTATTTCTTCGGCTGGATATTTTTTTGCACATAGTGATGAAATCATGCTTATAAGGTTAAAAAAGGTTTACAAATCATTACAGTGTGTGAATGTCATACTGACTATTGTAATAAAGGTGGGCAAGGATTTTACTGGCTTTTTCTGGAGGAGAACAAAGAATTTGAAGGGATGTCTTTGACACTGGGACCAACTGCTCTGCTGTTGGAGCAACCGCCTCATGCAATCCCTTTCATTAACTTGTTGAGCCCTTCTTGAAAGCACTTTGTCCCCTCCCCTCCATTTCTGTGGAAGATTATTTCAAAGCTTTATTTGGTGAGGATCCAGAATATTTCTTTCATTCAAAGCCTAAAATTGTTCAGGGACAAAATGCCTATTTGTTCTTAAGCAACACCCTTTAGTTAAAACAGCTCTTCTCTTACTGTTGTATCTTGGTTATCAGGCTGCTCCTAAACGATCTTCATCTGCAGTTCTTTCTGGGTAGCATCTCTACTAGTTACCTTTGATTTTCTTTTTTCCTTTTTTTTTTTTTTTAATATAGCCAAAGAACTTCTTACTAGATGTTTTAATCTTTCAGGGTCTAGTTAAACTTGATTTTTGGCAGTTCATGCCTTATCCCTCTGCTTCTTGACTCTGACCAGTGCTTCCTTTGGTGTTTTCCTATTCCCTAACAGCACTGTCCTGTATTCCAAGCAGATGCCTAGATGTCATCTTTCAAGGAAATTGGTGGTCCCTTCTTATAGACTTCCTTCCCTCCAGAGAATTCCTCATGTGGGATAACTTCCTGAGTTCAAGCGCTTCTGAATCTGAGCTATCCCTCCTTCTGCTCCATTAGCTGTCTTTAAGTAGTCCTCTTATTTTGTCATTGTTTGCGCCTTTTCAAACTGAGCACTCTCCTTCCAGGTCGACATATGGCATGTCACTTTTTCTTGGGTGGCTGTAGGAGCTTGTTGGCTCTAGTGTAGATGGAGTATCGCTTTCCCAGGGACCTAACTGTCAGAGAGCTTTGGGAGCTGGTGTAGGTTCACTGGGATTTTCAGCAGAGTCCTACCATAGTCTGGGCATAAATTTGAGGACATCAGATCTCTCAAACAACATACTTTGAGTTCAAAAGTGCTCATTTCCAATGATATTGAGTTAATCAGAAAAAAATTTGACTAACTGGAGTTGTGAAGTTCATTCTGGATTTATTGCATTCCCAGCTGCAAGTTCTGAGTCTTCAGCATTGGAGTTCAAGCCTAGTCTTGCCCTTTCAGGTGTCTCAAGAAACTCGTGACGGACAGAATGGTGTGTATTGTAAGTATAAAGATATGGCAGCTTGGGTCTGTTGCACGTCTTTAAAGAGCAGTGTTTAACTTTCATTAGAGTTCATCTCAAAAGGTCTTTCTTTTCAGTTTTATGTTTGCCAGACTGAGAATGCTTTTTCCTGCTGTTTCTGTGGATGATGTGGTGTCAGGCTTACAATTTTACCACTCTAACTCTTAACCATTAGGGTACTGCCAAAACCAGTAGGTTATCTATTAAAGATACCTTTTCGAAAAGTGATGTTTTGAGCTTGGACTAGATGATCTTCAGAGGTCCCTTCCAACCTCAGTCATCCTGTGACTCTGATCTGAGCGTGAGTAAATAATATCCATTTTATTTTTCTGCCGGTATCTGTTGGTTGTTAGACTACTCAAATGCATTGCTTCTAATTGATATTTCAGATGTCAAAGTGACATTCCTTGCATTTCTTTACAAATAATTCCTATGATCAAATTAGCTATCTTCTTCTAATTTTAAAATGTAATCAATGATTTTTCTGGTATAGTGTTTGTGGATTTGTACCTTTCCAGTTTTATCCATTCTGTAAAAGCCACTCTAATATAAAGGTAGTTCTCCTAGCGTCCTCTGAAATGAAAGCCAAGGACAAGAGACATGTTTCAGAGGACCAGGTTGTTCAAACTGCTAAAGACAGTGATTGTATGATTGGATTTTTTTGGGGGGGGAATATATTTATGTCCTTTTTTTGACAGAAGGCACCATTTTGGCAAAAATCAAGCAATAACTTAAGTTGCAAGTGACCTGCAGATCATGCTGTCCTCCATCCTGCTCAAAGCAGGTTCAACTAGATCAGCTTACTTCAAAGATGAAGATTTCACAGCCAGTCCAATGTCTGACCACCCTCATGGTGGAAAAAAAAAAAATCTCTTTTTCTATTTGAAAATTTGTGTTTTGCTAATTGTGCCCATCACATCTCTTTCTGCCACTGTGCACCTCTGAAGAGAACCCATCTGCATCTGCCACCTGTGTCAGCTGCCTCTTGTTGGTCCTGTGCTCCATCTGCCTGCTCACCTGGGAGGTCCTCCTGGGTGCTCATTGCAGCTTGGTCATGTCCTTGTTGTCATGGGGAGCCCTGAAGTGGATCCAGCCCTCGCAGTGGGCTCTGACAAGAGCTGGGCAGAGGGGAAAAGTGGTTTTCCTCACTGTGCCAATTCTACTGTGGCTCAAACAGCATGATCTGTGGGTAACCACCTTTGCTGCAACGGTGCACCTCTGACTGGTGTTAACTGGTTGTGCATTGGGCTGCCCAGGTCTTCTGCAAAGCTGCTGCCCTAGTCATGTGTGATATCATCCCTGGGGCAGGACCTGGTGTTTGCACCTGATGGGATTTGTGTTGGCTTTTTTTTTTCCCCAACCTGTCAAGACCCTTCTGCACACCAGTCCTACCCCCAGCACATTGACTATTCACCCTGAACTGGTACTGTCCCAAGACTTGCTGAAAGTGCACTCACTGCCATCATCCAAGTCCTTAGTGAAGATGTTGAATGATATGGTTAATCTCACTATCGACCCTTGAGAGTTTTAATCTTAAATTATTTAGCTGGTTTAAGATAAAGAATCGATATGCTCCATATAAGTACAGGTGAAGCATAAGACTAATATAAATTGAGTGATTAAACTGCATGATGTCATCAGTCAGAGCCAGCTGGTTGCCAAAATATTAACACATTTTTTGTGACACTGCCACGATAAGTGTTTATAAGGAGTGAACAAAAGATATTTCCTGCCTATGTAAGGCTTAGAGGAATCGCTTAAACTGTGGCAGGTGCTGGTTTATATTTCCTGTTCCATCAGATGAACTGTGATGTTTCCTTGTAGCTTGCTAGGAAAGTATGAAATTGGATTTGATAGGGTGCCATGCGCTTGAGGTTGTTCTTCACTCTTCACTGCCTTCTGGGGAAATGAAGGAAACTGTTCATCCCCACCCTGCCCAGACGTTTTTCTTTCTCTTGGAAAGAACACAGATGCTACACACACATACAGTCCTTTCAAATATTAGGCAACAACTTGTTGCCTAAGATACCAGGCTGAGTTGTTCAAAGTTGCTTAGAGGGTTGAAATGGCACTGTTCTGTGCACATGCACATAAAAAAAAAAAATTGCAAGCTTTTAAAATGCAATTGTTTTAAGCAAGTAAGCTACTCTTGTTCTCTGTAAAATTATCTAATAGAAAATCCCTCCACCCATTTCCATGAATTATTTAGACAAGCTTCAAGCTTGATATTTAGCTTTGCACAGAAATTGAGCTGAGACTGTTCTCACAACTTTTGCTCTAGAGATGCTGCTGTTTAGCCCTCTCCAGGCGTAGACCTCAGTGCCAATTTCGCCTATATAACAATCCCTCCTGTAAAAATCCTAGTGAAACCTAGGCAATTTTGTTGTGATTTGAGGTAAACTAGATTAGTTCAGTGATCATTTGTGGCCTGTCTAGGGCTAGGATGTGTTGTCTCCAGGTGATTTGCTTTGTTTTCCTTTTTTTAAAGCAAATTAATATTCAACACCCCCAAAAATCCCACGCTGAGTAAACTTTGTAGTATCACCAGCACCGTTGGTCATGCCTTAAGGAGCCAAAGAGGGAATAACCACCCAACCATTTACCCACTCTTGTGGGCAAGTTTTGCCACCAACAAAGTAAATGTATCTGAAACTGAGAGTTAATTTTCAAATGACAAATTTTCCTTAGCCTGCTTATGTACAGGGTTTTTTGTTTTCTTCTCTGTTCTCCCCACTGTGGTGATGTCCTGGTTTCAGCTAGGATAGAGTTAATTTTCTTCATAGTAGCTGGCATAGTGCTGTGTTTTGGATTTAGTATGAGGATAATGCTGATAACACACTGATGTTTTAGTTGTTGCTAGGTAGTGCTTACCCTAGTCAAGGACTTTCTTTTTCAGCTTCCCATGGTCTGCCAGGTGCACAAGGAGCTGGGAGGGGGCACAGCCAGGACAGCTGACCCAAACTGACCAAAGGGATATTCCATACCATAAGATGTCATGCTCAGTATATAAACTGGGGGGAGTTGGCTGGGGGGCAGCGATTGCTGCTTGGGGACTGGCTGGGCATCCGTCGGCAGGTGGTGAGCAATTACATTTTGCATCACTTATTTTATATATCCTGTTGTCATTATTATTATTATTTTCTCTTCCTCTGNTGAACAAATACTAATTTGTCCTTTTAGCTTAGTAGAAGACTAGGATAAGTGTATGGCATGCTTAAACTGTCATAGGCTGGCCAGAAAAGAAGAAATGAAAATGTCAGCAATGCAAGGAAATAATGAAAGGCAAAGAAATTGATAGAGGCCCTGCACATGCAGGTGCCTAATACTGGCTTTTTTCTTGGATTTTTAACATTCTGCTCTGAGACTATCAAACTGTGAAAGCTAATCTGTATATAGTTAAGGAAGGCAAAGGTTTCTTTTATCCAGAGGCAAATACTCAATGCTGAGTAGAACTGTGGGTAGGTTTTTTCTTGCATGTATTCGAGGTTGTTTAGATGTGTGGCTCAAGACAGTAATTTGAGGAGTGTAAGGTGTGTGGTAGTAGGCAGCCATATCTCAGTGGGGTATGCCTGCACTTGTACTGACAGAAATGTTTCTGTGCAAGCTGCTCTCAGTCTGGTTTGATATGTCCACAGTACTTCCAGGCAGTATATACCCATGGGACAATTGCAGTGAGATTTTTTTTTCCATACCACCTCAGCCACAATTTCATGTGATAAAAAAAGCTTACTTAAAGTTTAGATGGTTGAATAATTACATCAGTTGGTGTAAGAGAAATGCAGTGGTAGGTATCTGAAATGAAATTTGAGTTGGTAATACATGGTATTCGGTTCTCTTCATGTGCATTGCCTCTGCAATAGCTGTGGTTTGTTAGAAAGCCTGAGTTGTCCTGGTTTTTGCCAGACTGAATTATGTCACTGCTCTGAATGACAATTCTATAGGGCTCGGAATGCGTGGAGTATGTCAGCGACGCATTTTAGAAACAAATAAACATAATATGTTGCACTCTTCCAGTAAACTTTAATTCTGTGGAATAAATGTAATACATCTCAATGCACTAGAGTTGGAAGCAAATGACATCTAGCACTTAGAAAGGCATGGGCTGTCAAACTTCATGGCAATTTAAAAGCAGCCCTCATGATCTGGTAGACTTGATGAATCAGAAACAACCTTCAGTAAACTGTACAGTTTAGTGTTTAAAATCTGCATGTATTGATTTAATTTCCTTATTAACATGTTTGTGAAATATTTGCTAAAAACATCGTATTTACCTGTTGCAAGATGTTTAAGAATATTAATTGCATATTAAACAATAGACCAGAATTAATGGCTTGTCTGGGAAGATTGTGAAGATGCATGAAGTAGTCTCAAATCCTACTCCAGACCTAGCATCATCCAAAAAGCTGCTTATTGTTGGCTCAATAAGCGGCTACCTGGACAAACTGAACTTTTTCCTTTCTGTTGCTTGCTCCCCATTCATTTTTTTCAAAGGAAGTGGGGAGATGTGCAGAGATGTCACGAGAAAACGTAAAGCGCACAACTACAGATGATGCATGCAGGGAAATAGGGTCAGTTTGTATGCGATCACATATCTCTCCTTCAAAATATTGGAATTGAAAACTGTCCTACTTTGCTCAGTGTTTTGGGCAGGTACAGCAGAAGGTGCACACGGAGGGAATAAGACGTTATGAGAAGTAGCATATTGCGTTGATGTTGGAAGGAATATGATTCTTCAGTTCCTCTCCTTTGTTCCAGTGCATTGCTGAGTAATATAGAGTATTAATTTTTTAAGTAGGTAATTTTCTTTTCTCTCCTTTTTAAAATAATTGTAGCAGAATCTGCACCAAAAATATTTCTGCTTTCTGTCTAGGGTTGAGATGAAAAATGGCAATGACATACCGCAGCTGTCCAGCATGGTGGCAGCAAGAGTTACTCCTGTTGTGTGTAAATGGGACTTGGGTTATATGGGAACTATTTTCTACATTGGAAATAGCTCAATTTGTCTGGAACATGCATGCAAACATTCATTTTTCTAGACAGTGAACCCAGTTGACTTCATAGTAAATCAGTAGCCTACTCCAGGTTGTATCTAGGTATGACTCTGGCCCACTGCCTGAGCGAGAGCCCTGGAACGCTTCAATTTATGTGTGCACTGAGCAGTACGAGTTCCTGTTATTTGTCTTGTCTGTATGAGACTGCACAAAGCTTGATGAAATCATCTTGCCTTGCTCAGAAGCAAGCTTACAGGCTGTTAAAAATAATTTCAGGTAAGGAATCAGTCTACATTGGTCTACTCTTCTGCAAGTATCATCCATTTTTCATATCTGTTTAAAGGAAATGATATTTTTCTTAATTCTATTGAAATTCCAGGTGGTTTTCCTCATGTTAATGAGAACTAGGAAACTTGTCCTTGAGACACTTTTTTTTTTGCTACTGATTTTTCTGAGCATGGAGGGAGAATATTCTCAGACTTAAAGGAATATTATAATGGGGTTTAAAAATGAATAATTAGGTGTCTTATTTAGGGGTTTTATTTTCAGCTTTTTTCTTACCGAATAGCTTGCAGTATGAAGACAAGAACTCCAGATGTTAAGAACTTGAGTTCCCAGTACGCTGGGGAAATTAGGACGAGTGATGAAGAAACTGATGAAAATAAGGGCTCTTTGTAGCGCTGTCATAAAAGATGAACTCTTGTCTGCTCACACATAATGTATTTAGTTGGCAAACAAAAGAAGCCTTTCCTAATTCTGAAAGTTGTCTCTGTCTTGAAATTTGGTGAATCCTTTTCCCAACATGAGAGGTGAGCATGCAGGCCTCTGTAGAAGTTCATTTAAATTATTTTTGTTCCCCCAAACCACTTTCTGCATTTCTTCATCAAAAGGCCATATGAGTAAGCCTTTCCCAGATCAAGAGTGGCTGAAAGGCTAAAGTAGCAGATTACAATGTTCTTATAAATACCTTTGTTTATGCGTGGTTTTGTGCTCATATGTGCTCTAAAGGGCAATGATTTTTTTTTTTTTTTGCTCTTCCCTGTGGTGCTAGGGCAGCAGAAAAAAACCCAAAAGCTGGGAGTAAAGGATTTGCTACCAAGTTAGTGTAAGGATCTGCAACATTCCTTTCACGTAGATGTTTTGCTAGCCAGATGCATCTAGAGGATACTGCTTTCTGCTGCCAGGGCAATTGTTACAGTCTTTTGCATCTCTTAGGCAGACAGGAATAACTGTCGTTTCAGGGAGACAAACTGGTGTTCATCTAAGTAGGAGGTTCATAGAAAAACTACCAAATACCTGTGTCACTATGTTTCTGAATGTAGCGGGGAAACTTTGTCGGGGTGGGAGGAGGTATCAGTTATAGTTCAGAGGAAAACTTGTCCCAACAGCATTGTAATTCTGGGGTGGCTTATCAACTCTGATCATGTGTCAAATTTCACTGTCCTCTTTAACAGAATTATTTGGGAAAGGTGGAGTAGGATGAGGGTGAAGAATAAGCTCCTGATGCCAAGGCAACAGTTGGCGGCTGGCCACTTTATTTAATGTTTTATTTCCTTCATGACCTATTGTTGTCTGCCTTGACCTCCGTTTGAGCTTTTAGGCCGTGGCAACAGTGAGATCAGATTAGGTTAACTACTATATTGTTTAAAAATCACTAGACTGATAAGTATAGCAGTCTTTAGTGTAGCTTTCTAACAAGATTTTTTTCAACCAAAAACCAACCTGACAGATGGTCTTGAACAAAAAAATACTTCATTGTTTCACTCCTCACTGCTACAATAGCATAAAACTTTCTGTGGATTTCAGGTTTATACTCAAGGTTAAAATCCCTGATTTGTCCTAAGCACCACTTGTTAATGTCAAGGATTTAATAAATTCTGTCTTTATCCTGTTGATTGCTGGATACTAATATGTTTCTTTTTAAAAAGGTATGGTGTAGAGATTACTCATCTT
>VYZW01062478.1:2603-68774 GCA_013401315.1 Balaeniceps rex
TAATATTCCTGGGGGCTAGAAAGATAATCACCATAGACTCAGTCTTCTGGTGTTTCAGTTTTTGGACGAGGCTTTATTTAAGTGTCAAATTTGTGTGTGTCATTTCTCTTACGATCATTGTTATGGTGAAGCATACTTAGAGAGTCAAGGTCAGTTATGGCCAAGAACCGTCTATATGAATGATGAAGAGACAGATCTTGTCTAATTGTCTTTGTGCCCAATGAGATCTGACAGGTGGACAGAAGCCAGTGGAATGAGGTCAGGCACAGGAACAGCAAAGATGGAGCAACAGAAAAGCACATGTTATAACACAGCATTTATCTTACCAGTATCAATCAGGGGTGATACGATAGACTCCATCCCAGCAAAATCAGACTGTAAGGAGAGATGAAAAGAAGATAAAATGGCAGTCTTTCAAACAATAATGGACATTTTTTCTGTTTGTGGGAGAAAGCTGGGAGGTAGTTGATGAAGCAGTGGATAGAGAGATGACTAGGAGTCATTGGCATGTGTATATGAAGGAGAACCTGGGAAATGGGGTAGACAGAAAAGCAGAATCCCAGAAATGTTACACAAAAAAAACCTGCCAGAGAGATCGCTAAATATTAAATGACGTTAGACCGCCAGTTTTGCCCACGGTGCCAGGGACAATGAAGGAAAAGGGAGAGGGCCAACTTTATTGGAAAGAAGATGAAAAGAACTGAATTTAGGGATCTAAATTTGAAAGAGGAGCTGATGTGTTTAATAGATAACAAGATGGACATGAGAACAGGACAGTGTTTTATGTATTTCTAAGATATTAGCTTCAGTATTTATATTGCTAGTGATAACAGCTGAACATATGGAAGAAGTGTTCAAGAAAAGCACACTTGAAAAATATTTCAGCTCCGTAACCCAAAAATTGACACTTACTTCTTGTAGAGTTATCATCACATTAACAGAATCTTTCACACAGTCCCTTATTTATTTAAAGTGCTGACTGTCAGTACCAACGATATTTTGTGGGCTGCACATCCACAGGGTGACTGAAAGTAATTTGTGCTGCTTAGGGAAAGGGCAACGGAGGACAGAGGGCAGAAAAAATATTATTTCTCAGTTCTTGCAATTTCTGGATTTTACTTTGGGTGAATGAGGATGAAATTCTTCCTCTAGGGAATGCCCAGTGCTCTTCAAACCTCAGAACAGCCTGAGCAGATCCCTTGGGCCCTTTTAGATTTCACTATTAACAATTTATCGTGATAGTAAAGGCAATGTGCAGCTTTACATAGATTTGCATATCCTATTTATTGTCTAACTACACACTATGTAATCAGCAAAAATAGCATGGAACGCTTACACCTGTGCTAAGAAAAATTCCTTTATCAGCTTTCTGCTAAGTACGCAGGTTGGAAGTTTCCCGTTTTATTTCTAAAGCAGCACGTACCTGAGTGAACTCAACTTGGTGTCCCTTAGGGAGGGATCCATCTTCGGAACTTCAGGCATCTGTAGTGTAAATGCGTACATCCTTGCTAGTCATCTGCATTTCCTTTTTGCTTAATGGGGAGAAATGGGCATTTCCAGGATGTGATTTATCTGATCCCAAGGGATAAATACACTAAAATAGTTAAACGCACTGTGCCGCAAAACAACACTGTTTTCAGTGGTGGTAGATGCCTGCGTTGTACAAGACTACAGTTAGCTGAAATAAATCCAACTTTGTGAGTTCCAGACTGAAAATTCAGTAGTTCCTATGGACTTCTGTGGATTTGTTATGATGAGATATATACAGGATCAGGATCAAATGCATAGAGGTGATGTTTGTCCATGTATGTTACCTAGAGTCTGTGTGATTTAAATGCTTGCTCTCTTCCAACAGGTATAAATCAAATGAGGATTATGTCTATGTCAGAGGTCGTGGCCGAGGAAAGTACATTTGTGAAGAATGTGGAATTCGCTGCAAAAAGCCAAGCATGCTCAAAAAACATATCCGAACTCATACTGATGTCCGGCCTTATGTATGCAAGCTGTGCAATTTTGCCTTCAAAACTAAAGGTACTTGACCCTTTTTGCTGAACTCTTGCCGCTTCCCGAACAAATCTTGAACTATTTTGCTATCTGGGATCCAAGCACCCTTTGCAATCAAGGAGAAAATTTTCTTCAGAATAAAATTATTGTTTATGTATACAGGACTTCATGAGAGAGGTTTTTCTCTTCTGTTTAATTGATCCAGGGATTTTGTGAGACTCCGAGACTCCTTGAATAGCTTCATTAAGAGCTATAGGCTCTTGGCTGGTCCATCTGTCTGCAGAGAAAATGTAGTAGCATAAGAACCGCCCTTACAAATAATAACTTTCTGCCAAAATTGTTACATGGTGCAAATTTTAATTGCAGCAACACTTAAATGCTACCAGGAGAGTACACTTGTTATGACATAATGTAGAAGCAGAGCATCAGGTGCTGAGGAAAACATGCCTTCATGGGCTTTACAGTGGGTCAGTTTCAAGTTTATAAATAATGTATGTCTCCCAGATGGGCCACTCCATCCACTGTGGCATTAATTATGAATAGAGATCTGATAGCTTGTGTTCACATGTATTTATCAGCACAGAAAAAAGCTTCCATTTGTCACCCTGAGGCCACAGATAATGATATTCTTTGGAATTCAGATTTGCGTTGCCACTACCTCCTTAAAAGACAAAAATCCTTTTCTTTGGTAGCATTTCCTTCTAGCACAGCCCAAATGAGCCTTACATTCTCAGTTTCTTAGCTTCCCTTTGGCAGACAAGGGAAGTGGATTCTGGTCCCAGTGCGGTGAACTTACTTGAAGGGGGAGAGAGGAAGCTGAAGGAAATTTCTCCCAAGATCCCAGTGCAGCTTCATGGCTGTTTTGAGGATTGAGTATTGTAATAGTTTCCATGACTCCAGCACTTCTTCCTCTGCCAAAGATGGGAATAGCTGATGGATGGTAGTAGACCCATCAACCTAATTTAAGATGAGAACTTTCATGGGGGTGTAGAGACAAAGACAAGGAGCTGCTTGTTCGTAGTCCCAATAGACCATCTGGTGAGCTGTTCTTGGATCATTGTTTACATTTGACATTGCTGGAGGAATGGGTATTGAGGAGGGACTTGAAGGAGGATTGTGGTTTTGCAGCTGTGTTCAGAGAGGACATTCCAGGCAGAAGAGATGGCATGGAAAGAAATGTGAAATTGCTTGCTGAGGCTGGCATTTCTGGCAGAGAAGAAGAAACAGGGAGGAGGTGGTATGCTATTGCACAAGAAGGGCATGAGTACGAAGAGGCTAAGTTAGCCTTCGAAGTAGAAGAAGTGTTTAACTGGTGTATTACTGCTTATGAGCAGCTGTCAGCCTCATAACTATTGTTGCTATTTTGCTGAGAACAGTAGGGGACAGACCTTCAGAGGTACTTAGGTTTTCAGCATACACCCTGAGTGTTTAGCCATCCAGAGGCCAAGTTAGGCTTTTCATGCAGTGCACAGGCACAATAAGAAACTCTTACTGAGAAGGGAATTACTTGAACTAGCTGGGACTAAAAGTCAGAGGAGAGAAGCCTGGCTTGTGAGCTTCTAACCACACCTCCACTGTCCAACAGTGTAGTGCAGTGTTCCTGCCCCCAGGTTGCATGTGCCACACGCACCACCTGGAGATGCTGGTTGGGGTCCCAAAAGCAGCATAGCTACATTCACAGAGTCCTTTCCTTGAGCTAAGAATCATCATGTCTTGGTAGCGGGTTGGGTTTGCTTGTGCCATGCTTTCCCTGTTGGGTGTTGCAAATGTGACTGAAGTGGCTAATGGATTAGAGCGATATTGCTGTTTCTCCAGCTTGTGCTTTGTGCTCAAGATTCTTTGCCATGAAGTGTCTCTTGGGGCCAGTCTCAACCCAGTTTTCTTATCTGTGAAAAAACCAGACCAAGACAGGCACTCCAGAAAGTCAATAGTCTAGTGTTAGATTGCTCCCTCAGGGGAATAGGAGATCTGATTTCAAAACCCTGCTGTGTCTGGTTCAGATCTGTACTCCAAAGCAGGGAGCTCAACCTGGATCTCCCACATCCCAGGTGAATGATGTAAGTACAGCTCCTCTCAGTTCAGAGATTGCAGCTAGACAGTAAACTGGCGTAGAGAAGTCTCCCATAAATGTTTTTTTTGTGGGGTACTTTTGCTTCAAAATGCTTCGAACATGCTGAACATTTGGAGCCTACATATGAAGTAAATGGGAGCCCTTAGCTTGAAAGTACCACTTTCAAGGAGTGAAACTAGGAGTGTGAGCCCTGAGCAGCTGGTGTGCATTGGACTTACTTCGATGTCTGGGCAGTCTGTACGTCTCATGAACACTGAGCCCAGGGACAGATAACATCCAAAAGCAAGTTTTTTAGCTTGCTGAGGTGCCTAGACGTCATGTGGAAAATTGGAAAGATGCCTCTCAGGCCCTGAGTTTAAGTGTATTTGAAATTTTTTTTTTGGGGGGACGATATAAAAATCCACTCTCATTAAAACAGGCTCTGAGGGCAATGGGCTGGATGAGTCAGCCCTGTCTGTTGAGGGTTTTTTTTTTCAACTAAAAACCCCCATCTGCAGGATAATGGAGTTAAGATACAACAAAACCTGACTTGGAGAGTGATCTTTGCTGTTGTCCATTAATTAGATTAATCTCTGATCCATAGGAAATCTGACAAAACATATGAAGTCTAAAGCACACATGAAAAAATGCCTGGAGCTTGGAGTATCAATGACATCCGTAGATGATGCTGAAACTGAAGAAGCAGGTATGTCAGAATGATTTAATTCAGTTGGAATGGCCTCTGGAGTATGCAAATGACTCATTGCACTTTAGCACAGTGGCTGGTATGGGAAAATATATTAAGAGTATTTGGGGCATTTTTTAATTAAGAGGCATCTTTTTAATAAACAGGAAGTATAAAAAATAAATCTGATCCATTTGTCTGAGTTACATTTTTTATTAAGATACATGAGGAGAAGCTAGAAATGAAAGTATGACCTGTTGTCATCTGTCTCATATGAAGTTCCCAATCTTTTCAATTTAGATGTGAGAGATTTAGCAAAGTTGCAAGGTGGGGTAGGGTGAATTTGCTTTTTATACTTCCTTTCAAGTATAGAATTTTAAGGTACTATTATGAAAAATTATGGTTTGAGACTATGAAGAATGGCTTTATGCAGCCGTGCCAGATGAAGAGCATGCAGCAATGGCAATGGGTGTGCTGGGTGGGGAATGAATGTGGCAGAAGGGGTACGAGGTGGGGTGTGTGCTCACCATTTTAACTTGCCATGGCTGTTTCAGAAAACATGGAGGACATGCAGCAGGAGGCAGAGAAGAGCAGCAACCTAGCAGGCCTTTCAGCAGAGCACCAGTTTTCTGACGCAGAGGAGTCAGATGGCGAGGATGGCGATGACAATGACGATGATGATGAAGATGAGGATGATTTTGATGATACTCAGGGAGACTCGACACCAAAAACCAGATCAAGAAGCACCAGCCCGCAGCCCCCTCGGTTCTCCTCCCTGTCGGTGAACTCGGCTGGGGCGTCGCAGGGGGCTTCCCCCGAGGGCTCCCTTTCCGTGGGACACTCCTCCCTCATCAGTTACTTGGTCACCTTACCTAGCATTCAGGTTACTCAGCTTATAACACCAAGCGACTCCTGTGAAGACTCACAGATGACAGAATATCAGAGGTTTTTCCAGAGCAAGAGTACCGATTCAGAGCCCGATAAAGACAGGTTAGACATACCTAGCTGCATGGATGAGGATTACGTGCTTTCGTTAGACCCCAGTGCGTCTCCGAGGGACCTGTCACCTTCCAGTCGACAGTCGTCACCTGGCTACGATTCTTCGCCCTATAGAGATAACTCACCAAAGAGGTATTTAATGCCAAAAGGGGATTTGTCACCCAGAAGGCATCTGTCACCCCGAAGAGATATTTCACCCATGAGGCACCTTTCCCCGCGGAAGGAGGCTGTGCTGAGGAGAGAGTTATCACCAAGACGGGACGTGTCACCAAGACGTCACTTATCGCCAAGGAGACCAATGTCACCAGGAAAAGATGCGTCTGTTCGAAGAGATTTGTCTCCTAGGCGAGAGAGGAGATATATGGCCTCCGTTAGAGCGGCGTCTCCCCGGAGGGGCTTATACCATAATCCAGCATTGTCCATGGGTGAATATTTACAGTCTGAATCTATTCCAGTGGGACATTCAGTAAGTATGAAAGAGTATTTTCACTCCTGTTGTCAAAACCAGTGTTCTTACCTAATCTGTGCATAGTATTTTAAAAAACTGTGTGGCTTTGTAGAAGAAGAAGGCATAAGCTTTGAGCCTCAGCAGGAAGTCTTGGAACAAATGCAAGAAATTTGGAATAGACGGGGACCAAGTCGAGATATTGATTCAGTTAGATGCCGTAGAGTCAGCCTAAGGGTCAAATCTTCACTTGGTGCAAGCCTGAGTAGCTCCATTAACTTCAATGAAATTAGGCTGGCTTACATTAACTGCCCTCGTCTTTGTTTAAAACGGCCCAGGAAGCTTACATGGCCTGTGGGGCTTGTTACAGCACTGTAAAACTTTTTACCTCCCAGGCTGTCAGATGGGATCGAGCCCAGATGAGGGCTTAAGGCCCTGATACTGCAGTATGGTGCCCATCACTGAGGTATTGTTTAATGCAATAAAAACACTAAAATAAATGGAACCTCTCAGAAAAGCAGGGTGCCCATTGAAATCAGGATCTATGACTGGAGCGTAAAGGATATTATCGTGTGACAGGAGCAGGCAGCTGTCTGCCCCGCAGAAAGCGCCATCACGACTGGCTGTTTTGACAGGGACACAACCGTCTGGGTGGAAATGGAAATATGCAAAACTTGCACAGCTGCTGTCTGTGCTGTTCCCTTTCACTAAATCAGCTCTCAGGAACTGCCGACTTGGCACTTTTGACAGGCCCTAGCATTCACAAAGCACCCTCTCCACAAATAAATTTGGTCTTTAGAGTTAAGGAACGGCCTCACTATGTATGCATTTATTTATTTATTTGTTTACTATGCTTCCCTCGCCACATTTGATGTTGCTGCTGCCCTCTCACTGCCTGCCTCGTCAGCCCTTATGTGTGGGTGCAACCCCGGCAAGCTGTGACAGGCTCCTGCTGCCTCAGGACTCCTGCCTCCCTCCCCTCCTCCCGGCAGGGCTCTCCTCCCTGCTTCCCCATTGCCAGTCTTCTCGGCTTTTTGTGTAATCTTTGTGGTTCTTCTCTGTAGAGGAGAAGAATTGAACCCTGAGCTCATAAAATCAGTGTTTCCAGAGCTCTGGGGTGAATTCCTCTGTGGAGGCAGGCTGATGTGTTACCTGCACCTGGGAATGGAGCGAGGGATGTAGCTGGGCAAGGGCGGCTGGAGCAGGGATGGACCGAACAGAGCTGAGATGCCGCCAGCCTGGCAGATCCAAAAGTGGCTTTCCAGCTTTTTAGGGGGTTAAGGGAAATCTGCAATGTGAGCAGCCGTGTGTGTAGGAGAGAGCAATGCAGGTACTTCTCCCACATCTTAGACATGGCCCCATGGCCTGGCAAGTTGTTGGGGAGAGCAGCAGAGCAGGGTGGCTGACTAAGTGGTCCTTGAGGAAGGGCATGTTGAAACCCTGCTGCACTCTCATAGGGGTGATCACTGCGTAGCTGAGAGAGGATACAAATCCAGCCAGCAGTCCTACTGGCAAAGTAAGGAAGCACAAAAAGAGGATAAAGAGCCACCAGTTTAACAGTCATGATGTCTTAGTATCAAATGAAAGGGATTATATGAGACGCTACAGCTGACATTGTGCAGGGAGCCCAAGTCCCTAATGTCCTGCATGAGACACTTCCACTGGCATCCTGTAGTAGAGATTTTGGATGTGCGATGATACTGGCAAAAGGGTATGTAAGAGTCACCCTTGGCCATCTGACAGTTCTTGCTGTAATGTTTGCCTTGTGTGTTATGCACACCTTCCAGCAAGGCGTTTAGCACATTGTAAGGGCTCTTTTAGCACCCTTAGCTCCTTCTTTTGGAAAGTCCACCGTGCCAGATGGGCTTTTAACACTTACCTTATTTTTGAGGTGGGATCAGGCACATGGCAGTGAAAAATCTAATGTATAAGATTATTTGTCCTACAGAAAGCATTGTTAACTCAGTGGCATGTTGAGTGTTTTGAGAGAGAAGCCCCAGAGCTCAGTACAGTTACTGGAACCTGAACACAGGCATCGCTGGAAGCGGAGCCCAGGCAAATTTAAATGAGGAAATGACAAGTGAGGGTGATTGCCCATCTCAACAAATGACTGCAAGGAAGGAAAGATGGATTCCTCACCTCTTGATGCCTTTCTGGAAGACATACTGTAGCCAAGCAGTAGTTGAGTTTAGGTGAAACACAAGTTATTATACTCAGTGTGTGGGAAGACAAAGAACACCTGAGCTTGCTATAAATGAAAACTGTCAGAGAAGAAAAAGGAATAGAGGCTGTTTTTCACTTTCAGAGAAGTGAAATCCAGCAAATCAGAACATGATTAGCAACTGCATCAATGATGCAGATGCCAGCTTACAATCCTGCTTCCTCTTTCAGAGCTGCATTGGGTTCCCAGTCCTTGCAGCCATAAGAGTGGTTTTGTACTTCTGATGCTTGCAGTTGCCAGAAGAGGCCAGTTTTCTTTCTTCTCCACTGAATTGATGTATTTGCTCTAGTCTCTTTGGCCAGTGCTGGTCTAGTTCCCCTTCATGTTGCTTCCCCTTGAATGTTCATGCACTTTGGTGGTCCTGTGCAAAGAGCTTGTAAAGTGCTCTGGCACTGAAAGCACCACATAGAAAGCAATTGAAATTACTGCTTTAGGAAGTGGAAAAGAGCATGGGGAAAGTATTTTTGTAGATTGTACAAAAATACAGAAAAACATACCTTTTTTTTTTCTTTGGCAGTTAATAACAGGATACACTCTTGCAACAGGGTACTCTCTCCAAAGTAGCCTAAGGCTCTGGTTGATGCTGGTGCACATTTGGCTTTACCAAATTAAATGCCCATCTTTAAATTTAAAGGCAGATCCTCATTGCTCTCTAAATACATTCAGGATCTTCTCTTCTGTCAATGCCAGGGGTTTCTGTCCTTTCTGAGGAGGCTGGTGCCATTATTGAAGGGCCCTGATTTTTCTCCCCAGTCATTTTATGCCAGTCCTGAGAGAGAGAGGAGAGGTGGGAAGGCTGCTTTTGTGCACTTTTGAGTGCATCTCTGTTAGCATTTTAGTTTGGATCAGGCATATGTATCTGTTGTCACATTTATTGTGCTTTGACTCACATTGCAGAGCAGTCTTGGAGTAAGTGACCTGGATTGTTTTCAGATGAAATTAAACCAGAAAATGTGCACCAGGAGTGCAGCAGGTGCACTTAAACTGTGAGTGGGCATTCAAGTGACAGAAGAGACCACATAGGGTTAGTCCAAGGCAAGCTTCCTCTCCAACCCCATAACACTTACACTGAACATGGGATCCAGCACCAACAGTTTCACTCTGTTCCTGCTTGTCCCCACTCCTAGTGCACCCTGCTACTTCCGAGTGTGGACCAGAGCTTTTGCTGCTTCTTCCAGTCCCAGGGCTAGACACAATGAGACTGTGAATATATCTTGCTGTGAGCGGTACAAACTTGTCCCGAAGTGACTGATTTAGCTTCTAGGAGGCAGTGGATTTTGCTTGTGTTGCTGTTTCGTTGCACCTCATTCATTTTGAGGTCTGAAGCCCGCCTCATATTTGGAAGGGCTGAAGGGAGTTAGGCACCTCTATATCCACTTGAAAGTTGATAGGACTTAAGGTCCTTTGATCACCCCAGACATATGGATATTACATCCCTTCCCAGGCATTCAACACTTTATCATCTTGGGTTAAATGCATTCCCCTGCAGAGATCCAGCATAAAACTTCTAAAGTCCAGGTAAACTGTAAATTGGTCCACTGGTGCATGTGGGCTGCTAGGGTGCGTTCTCAGCAGGACGGCAGATCAAGCTGATCCTGAAACTAAAGTCCACACAGATTTATGGTCACTTTATTAAGCATCATGTCTTTTAGAAAGCACATCGGTAATATGCTGTGTTATCGAATGTCACAGTAGAGTTCAACATTTTCTGGTTTTTAACTTTTAAAAAGCCTCAAGTACATTATGATATGGTAATCAGAGATTGTTTTCCACCCGCCATCTTTTTGCAAGCTGTGGTCTGAGGCTGCCAGGAAGATGTCTGTGAAGGGTGCTTGGCTTTGAAAAGCGATCTTCCTCTTAATCCCTCATAGCCTGTTTTGGGTGATATACCAGATACAGGGTAAACCCTATCTCATCCTTGAGGCATTCTGGAGGACCTGTGAAGCTGGATGTGGCTTTGCTCAGGGGTGTGGTGTGACAGTCTAGCTTTATGACCAGGTCCGAGAGTTTAGAGAAAAGCTCCTACAGCATATTGTTGCTTGGGAAATTATATGTCACCTGGAGTGGGAAGGAAATATGCTAAACTGTAACAAATGAGAATTAATAGGAAACGAACTGGATTCCCATCACCTGACAAAGAGTGGAGATCATTTCACTGCGCTGGCAGCAACCCATTCTGACAGCACCGCAAAAAGATGCCATGACTTTCTGCGCTGTTCTCGGTGATGGGATCTAATACTCACCTGTCAACGGCGTAAATAAAGTCTTTGGATTTTCAGGATGTTTGTGACAAGAAGACAGCTCCTCTAATATTCAGTCTTTCCCCGTGAATATGTATATGTGTGTCTGCTTGTAGGTATGAAAATGCTAGATATTGGTAAAGGAAATAAAAGCAGGGTAAGAGGTATGAGCAGTTAGTAATGCCTGTAACCATTTATGTTGGCCGTTTCCAAACTTACCTGCCAGAGCTAGAGAAAGATAATCTGATATGTGCTCAGCCAGGCTTGGAAGGCATGCAGTGGGCACGCACACACTGTGTATGTAAAAATTATGCATATGAGACATATACTGGATGATACTGCTGATCTTGAAGTGTGTAGCAGTTTCTATTTAGCCACCTCTGTCCGACAAGGACAGACTGTTGCTCTGTTCCCTTTTGAAACTGTGGCAGGGTACAACATGAAGCCAGTGTCTTTCTCAATTAGAGATTTGTGTGTGACTAGGTTTGTTCTTCGATGAGTTTTACTGCTTTTTTTTGGTTGCTTTTGCTCTATTTCCCTTAGCCCAAGTTCACATCAGATGCAATAGTGATAAATGTTATGGCTTAGGTAAACAGCGAAGAGGACAGTATGACTGAGAAACAGGTTGACGGACCAAAGATGGAAAAAAAAAGGGGGTCAAGCAGCTGTGCGGAGGTGAGGTTGGTGATAGGAAGGACTGACAGGATAGGTGAACTATGTCTTGTGGCTTGGCAACTGCAGTTTATTCTGTAAATTTTTCCCCATTCAGCAGTCTAACGTGCTGTCACTGTGCTTTCTTATGACAGTTTCTCTTTTATGAGACTCAAGTGTCTCACTTTCTGAATAGGAAAATTCCCAACATAGATTGGTCTCTGAATAATAACATCTCTGAAGTTCGAGTCTGATGATTATGGGTCACCCTTCCTGTCTCGCCGTTGATTTATATCAAACAGGACAAAGCATCTGAGCACAGTGAGATTGAGCCCCTGGGTAGCACAGAAACTGAATCTTTAATTGCCCCCTAAACCACTTCCCTGGGATGGGATCAAGAGGTTGCTTAATGCCTTGAGAGCTAGGATTTCCCAGCAGTGAAGTGCTGCCACTTTAATGCATTGGCGTTTAGCAGCGCAGTCCTTGGGCTGCCACACCAAGACTGTGGTAGCAGTACAGCTCTGGGGCAATTGATAGGCGTTTGGTCAATTTGCAGAGCAGAGATGAGCATTTTCATTCATTTAATTTCCTATGGGAGTCCCTGAGAGTTGTGTGGCCAAATCCCACACACAGTTATAAAAATGTCATCCTGCACTTCTGTCATCGTTATTCCTCTGGTCAGCAATAAATGATACTTAATCATCAGATGGAAAACAAATTTTAAAAGTTAAAAATGAAAAAAAAGAGAAACCCAAAAGCCCAGGGCATATTTAATAGTGAGTGAAGATGGAGCTATTCATTCTTCCAAGGCAGGAACTAATGGGAAGGCACTGAAAATGTCAATATTGTGAGATTGTTTTTTATTAGGCGTTACAAAATCCCTCATTCTTCTCAATCCCATTATGAGTGGGTGAGTCTCCCTGAGACAGAATCATCACTTTCGCTCACAGCTAATGCCTGTGCTTTTGTTATTATTTATTGTTTACACTACAGATAGGCCAGAGTGGTGCTCCATTGTCTTAATGACTATAAAAATTTGGGTCTTCATTGCACAGAGGCACTTGAACTTCCATGGAAATACCCGTCCCCTTTCATTAAGGATTGGGTAAAGCTCATGGTGGAGGGTAGGAGGAGCAAGTGCCTTCTCTGGGGCTCCAGAGCAGGATCTTTCATCAGGCAGAAAACACGTACATGCAGTCAGATTTTTCCCGTACTGCCAAGCAGTGGTGGCGAGCCGGGAGTGTTCGGATGTGTATTTCTCTGCAACAAAGTCTTGACACCCAGCGTGGACTGCCAATACCATCACAGTTTGCACAGTTTGCCAAAAGAGAGGGTAAGATGGATCTCCTGGCCAAACTTCTCCTGGGGAATGAAACTCTATCTACCCCAAATTCTCTCCTCAGTTTCAGTTGAATATAATACTCTTCACTTCCTGACCTAAATTGCTGCATTGTGTTGCTGAACACTCTTAACTAGCTGCTGCCTTTCACCTCAGAGGCATGAGCCCTGTAGGGCTGAGCTCAGCAAAACCTCCTCTGTTGTTTGGATAAGCAATTAGTGGAGCTTTCCAAATGCTTTGGGATCCATCTGGATGAAAGGTGCTGTGTGAATGGGAGGTTGTGTTAGACAGGAAAGCAGATAGGTGGTTTGGCAGCCGGACAAGAATTTTGCTAGTAGCAGCACTGACATTTCTTTTGTTTTTTTCTGGTTACAGAGAAGGGGGTTGTCTCAGGGGCCTTACTTCAACGTATATGGAGAAAAAGGAGGTATGGAGCACCGTGGGTCTAGCCCGTTCCCTGAAGGTCCGAGCGACTATGTCTTCAGTCATCTTCCACTACACTCCCAGCAACAGATCCGAGCACCCATCCCCATGATGCCTATCGGGGGTATCCAGATGGTCCATTCAGTACCAGTGGCCCTTTCAGGTTTACATCTTCCGTCCACTCTGGCCCTGCAGAGGGAGGGCTCTGAGGAGAAGCAAAGAGGAACTGCAGAAATCCTTACAAAAGAATCGTATAGTATTTCTAAGCACCACGAGAAACGTACCTCTCCGCACAGCTTGCACCCCACCGCTCCCTCCAGTGTGCCCTCCTCTCCGTTGCTGTTGCTGATGCAGAGCACGTCGGAGGACAGTGTCGTAGCTACTGAGAGGGAGCAGGAGGAGAACATACAGACTTGTACAAAAGCCATAGCCTCTCTGCGAATCGCCACAGAAGAAGCCGTTCTGCACGGGGCGGAGCAGCTGCAGAGGCCTTCTGAGCCTCACCAGAAACCCTTAGAAAGTGCACATTTTAGCATTAAACACTTTAGTGGATCTGAGCCGGGCCAGACCTGTGCCTCAGCCACCCATCCTGACTTGCACGGTGGTGAACAGGACAGTTTTGGTACATCACAGACTGCGTTAGCCCATCCCACCTTTTACAGCAAGAGCTTTGTGGACGTCCGGCAGTTGGGCTTTCACAGCAGGAGCGACGCCGCATCAAGCACACAGGAAGGAAAAGATCCGTCATCTGAGAAGAGCAAGCCACATTGATCTGAGGTGCATGGAGACTTTCACCCATACATTTACCCCACTTTTTTTTTCTAGAGATAGAAGAAGTATTCAACTTTACAGCATGCCTGTTCTAAGTTACAGTAGTTTGCTATTATATATACTTTTGTTATATCAAAAGAGTTAGATAACAAGTCATCATGAGCCTGACCAAAACTAAATTTGAAATTCTTATTGGGTCTGGTACTTTTAAATTGTACAGATGTTTGTGCCTTTTCTTTACTTTGCTTATATTCTTATAAGCATTTTTTTAGCAGTAATTTGTACATATTTTAGAATTTGTGTATCTGCTTTGTAATAAATGTAATTTCTTTCCTTTTTTGGACACTTGGATCTAAATGATGTAAAGCAAAACAGCATCAATATATGTGAGGTTGCACTAAAACATATTTTTATATGATTAAAACTGAACAGCTTTTATGTACAGCTCTGATTCTGTAATACTAATATTTATTTACTTTGTTTCATAAATTGTAAATTTTTTTCTTAATGTTGTGGATTGCTTTTCTATGTGAAGCATGGGATTTACTGTTGCGTAATTAGAACAAAATGTATATTGTAAAACAAGATATTTAAACTAGAGTATCTTATCTTATTCTGCACTTATGCATTAGTTAAAAAAAAAAGATAAAGGATGTATCAGTCAGTTCTTAACTCTTGTAATTTTTTTTTGTCTCTTGTTTGCCGGATTGACTATAACTTAAGTGCTGATTGTGATTTTAAACTGATAGTACCGTAAAGCATTAAAGTAAAACAATGTGCTATTGTGAGTTTTTTCAAAGCTTTATAAAACAGTTATAAATATATTAAAAGTATTTGGTCTTATGTGAACATGTTGATCTATATACTCCTTTAAAAAGCTATGGGAAAACATTCCGCCCCATGTAAATGCGTGCAAGTGCATCACTGGTGCCGTCTGTGTAACCCACCGGGACAGGCGAGGTTTGCTGTGCTGCCAGGCGCGGAGCTGGGGCACCGCTGGCTGCCGGGAGGCAGAGTCCGGCCATGGCTTGACCCGCTCCCCTGCCTCCAGCAGCAGGGTGGCCAGGCCCCTACGGCCGCACGGGGCTGGGCGAGGAGCTGGCCCGCTGGCTGGACAAGCGGCGCCCTGCCGAGCCCCGGCAGTCCCCTGCTCGTGAGGGCTGACCGTGGGGCGTAGGTGTCATGCAGAGGTGCCCCGGAGTGTCAGAGAGGGGTTTGGAGCAGGAAAAAAAAGGCGTTTCCTTGCACTTGAACACCATGGCCGGTCACTCCCTGCTGCGGTTCCCGGGTCAGCTTCAGGGGAGGCCCCGTCCCCTTCCCCATCCCCGTCCCGTGGATGGAGGAGCATGGCCCCACCGGTAAGAGCACCGCCACCCCGGCCTCTTCAAGGAGTGGGATTCACGGGAGAGAAAGTTGCAGTCTTCCAGAGCAGGGTCTCCATCTGGGTGAGGTTTGCTCCAGAGGGAAGTCAGGAGGAGCCCAGGCTTGTGTTTGAACATGTGTGGTGGGTTACCACTACCACCAGCAGCATGCGTGCGTGCACGCGCGCGCACCCACGCACACACGCACACACACACACACACAGAGGAAAGAAACCAACGGCCTGGATTATATTTTGTGCTATTTAGTGGATTATAAATCTGTGAAACCAAGTTTGTATATTGACTTACAATACATTTAAGGAGTGTTCTTTAAAAAGAAATAAATATACAGTTACATGCATGAGGTGTCTAGTTTTCATGTGTTCTTTGAATTTTCCAAGTTTACTGGCGTTCCAGTATATTGTCAGAACCTTTTATTCCCAAACACTGCTTTCCCGCACAAGGAGCACCCTTAAGAATGTGAGCGGCAGCAAAAAATGTGGATCATCTATTTAGCCTCCTCAGATATTATCGAACTAAACCAGTTTATTTCTCCAATAATACCATGTGGGGACAGAACCACAGCTGGTATGTTGTCATAATTCTAGCATGATGACATATGATGAGCATAAAGCCATTATGGACAGTGACCGCTTCTAACCATTAAAGGTTAGTTTCTCACATCCACTGCAGTGTTTCTACCTTTATTCCAGGTCATTATGGTAACCTTGCCAAGATAAGCGCGTGCCAGAAAACTGGCTCGTCTCAGACTGGAGAGAGGAGAAGCAGTACATGTAGTTGGAGGCGAGCAGCTTGTTGGATCATGCTTCCATAAAAAAAGGAGAAGTCAATTATACATTTTAAATAAACAAGTCTTATCTGATAAAAACCTCTCTCTTCTCCTCCTTGGCTGCATGGCTGTATTGAGAACAAAATGCTCTGCACAATGATCAGCTAATCAGGTAATCAGATATTTTATTAAAAGGGAACCAGGCAACCCCCAATGGTAAATGCTCTGTTAACATTGGCTTTATAAGCAACCCCCTTACTGTGGGAGTTAACTCTGGCTTGTTTGATTATTTTAATTAATTTGCAGCTGCAATTTACCATCCACCTTTTCAGCCTTGGGGCTTTTTTTTTTTTTTATAATTGTTGAGCAAGTACCACTGAAATTACATGTGATATTTTTGGGTTACAATGGAGCAACCCTAAAGAGGTTTCATGTACTTATAATCTTAATTGTATTTTCTTAATGAGTTATTGTTTATACAGTGCTTTGAAAAAAGACATATCCTCATACAAGGCCTAGGCATTGATATGACCACTTTTCATGCTTTGGAAGGGGTGTGGGGGAGGAAGGCAAACACGTCCGACAAAATTTTCCCAGGCACGAGTAGTTTTCGGAACCAACATAGTTGGCTACAGCAACCGGGACCGGGGGCAGATAATTTTGTGAGTGCACTGCCCGCTCCCTTGTGCAGCCCGCTCCGAGCCATCAGCAGTAACGACGGCGTGGGGCTTCGCTTGTGCCCTGCGATGCTGAGCTAACACATCATGCCTCGAGCCTACGGGCTTGGGCTCAGTGCTGCGGGAATACAACTGGATGGCTCCCATCCAGGGCTGTTGGTCTCTGGGCAAGACTGGCGGCGCCTGTGTGTGCTGACAGCCCCTCTGATGGTGATGGGGAGGGGGTTCCTCCAAAATACTTGGTGTGGTGGGTGCCCATAGGTCTGATGGTACCGAGAAGAGTAACTCTGAGGTCTCTAATGTAAAAGTTCTATGTTTTTAAAAGGGTTGAAAAGAAGAGATTTAACAGGGCACTCTAGAAAACTGCAGAGCCGAATGAGGATTTTTATATGCAGTATGCTATAGAATTTCAAAGTCAGGAATATAATTACCTATTATATTGTTCAAGGAGGTTATAATTTTCTATGAAGATCCATATGTCTTTTCTGTAAAGCACAAGGGAAATACAGATGCTCTGGCAAGCTCTCTTTATTCCCTTCTCGCAGAATACTGTCACCAGAGTCACTTCAGCATTTATTTGCGTCAGCAAAACAACATATTGGTCTCATATAACTGCCTGCACAATCCTCTTATGAAGCTTTAGATTCTGACTCAGGGTAGCAACTCCGTCGCATGTTAAATACCTTTATGTGGACTTCCCCGCTGCAGGACACATTGCCAGCAGTGGATAAGAATTAGCACCAATAAAGGACATCATTAGCTATAACAGACCCAAATGGAGTCAAGCTACTTAAGTACAAAAATTTCAGTCCAAGAATGCTGCAGTCAGCTCCCGTTTAACCCCAGTGGCACCTAGACTTACAAGGTGCCTCCTTGTTTGAGGCTGTTTCCTTGAGTTCTGCTTTTGGGCATGGCCGAACTTCTCTCCTCAGAACTGCTTCATGCCTCTTCCCCTCCCAAACTGAGCTGGACACCAGAAACTACACATTTCTTGGCCTAGATCCTCCAAGGGACCTGCCCTACTGAGCAGGTCTTTGAAAACACCTGACATATGATGAAATGGGGCTCCCTGTTGAATTATAGTTATGGCAAGTGCTGTCACCACCTCTTACGGATTAGCCTAATGACTTGGTCCCCCTCCCTGGGTATCTAAAAAAACCCCAGAATTCTGTGTTGAAACCTCTCCCTTGCTAGATCAACAACTCCAGTCTCCTAGGAGAGTGCCCTAAGTATCCCACAAGGAGTAGAAGAGTCTTTTCTTTCCTGCTGAAGTCCTGCTACTGTGAAGCAAGAAATTCAAGATTCATTGGCTCAGCAAGATTGTAGCCTATTGTCCCCAAGAAGAAACGCTCTTTGGATGTGCCCTGCTCAGTAGGGACAGAGCCATCTGGAAGGGCAGTGAGTAGAGTGGTGTGACAGAGACTTTGAAGGACAGGGACTGAGCTCAAGCAGTTCCCTGCCTGCAGTCTTCCAGACAGCTTGGAGAGCATGGTTTCGAACATGCTTCCTACTTAACATCCAGCTCCTCTCTGAGGTGATTGACTCTCCCATGTCCAATGGAGGGGAGGAGCAGATGACAGACTAATAGTTCTGGGCTTCAGAGTGAGGACCAAGCCCCAAAAGTTAGGTGCTGCAATGCCTGAATCCTTTATTGGATTTTGCCCCGAATAGCTGAGGGAGAACAAGCCTTATTGATTTATTCCATTGCACGGTGGAACAAGTCAATGGGAGTTATCCTTTTAAGTGATTTAACCACCCCTGAAAATCCCAATCAGTATTCTCTAAAGAATGTCCTTAAAGTTAATCCAGGATATTCAATGCAAAACCTGCACAGCACATCATATATTTTAGTCTAGCCACTATTTGGGTGTTTCTTTTTCAGATAAATTGCCTGCATGAAAAAATCAGCAGTCTGTGTGCTAATTATTACTGTGACGATGTCCCTGTGCCCTTTTCTCATGTACAGATTACATACATTAAACATGGATCCTGAACATACGCTCACTGTAGGCTCAATTTAAGATGAAAGTGCTGGATAGTTTGACTTGTTCTGTAATTATTCTTGGGGGCTTTGCATATGCTACATCTGTCACGTGTGTATGTGCTATCTTTAATATGTCTGCTTTTAACTGGATTTGGTACCACCGGTAGCACCAGGAATGTGGGAAACGGCTTTCACTGTGAAATATTTGGCTTTTGCCCCTATGTGATGCCTACATGAGCTACAATAAGCTCATTTGTTGTGTGTACATAAGTCTTCCAAATGATTGTGCTTGGTGAGGAAAACTCTTAAGAGTTTCTTTAATTTGTGAGTGTAGAGGTGCCCTGTACAGATGGTTCATATGTGTGGGGCTTTATTAGGCATGTGACTGAATTTAAGCAAAAGAGAAGTCTCTCTATGTTTTTATACCAGATAATCTTGAGCTGGACCACCGCGGAGGCAGAGCTAGATTAAACTCGTCCGTGGGAGCAGACCACTGCAATGACCATGAACCACTGGAATCCCCATAGAAGACGAACTGGCATTCAGGGGCTGCTGGCTCTCCGTGCTGGCAACTGGCTGCACATGGTGCCTTGGTGTCATTTTCCCTGCAGCTTTAAGAAACAGGGATGGCCTCCTATTGCACTGTGCATTGCTGCACGTTGTAAAATCATCTCCAGTCACATCAAAGCTACAGGCAAGCTCCTCAGCCAACACGATCAATCTAGCTCCAGGGGTGCCAGTGCACCACTGCTGTAGAGCAGCCAAGGGAGTCTGGGAGCCTAACACCTCTGAGGTCTGTTCAAGCATACAAATAACCTGCGTGAGCTTGGCTGCTTGCAGGCTGGACCGCAGGCTGGTGGGAGCAGTGGTAGAAGAAAACAACAGTTTTTTGAAAACCAGTAAAAATTTCTGCTCTAGTGAGTTTCCCTGCTTTTCTGCATTGTATGAATATTCATTCTGAAGCTGACATGATGAGGGGAGCTTGATCAGCAGCAGGCTTAATCAAAAACAAAAACAATATTACCACATAAACTGCCTTTTCACATTCTTTCCTGATGAGTGACATCTCTTAACTGACAGGAGTATTGCTAAGCAAAGCAGTCGGGATGAATATGCATGGCGGCGCACACAGCCCCGTGAACACCCAGCAAGGTGGAGAAAGCCAGTGGAGGCAGATCCAGCTCTGTACTGGAGAACAGCATTTCCTTTCCCTCTCCCCTGCCAGAATATAAGAGGCTGACACCATGCCATAGAAACTAATGGAGTTTTCACATTCATTTTAACAGCAGGAGATGCAGTCTCTGAAGGCTTGTTTCCATGAGGTGATGAGAAATCTCACTGCTAAAGATGCAGGGATGTCAGAGTACTTGGCATTTTGCCGTTTCAACTTCTTTCCTTCCCATCTGCTCCTAGAGAAGTGAAGGTCTTTGCCTGGTTCAGCCACGCTCTGCCAGGGCAGGGGGGCTGTGGGGGGCAGCTCCGAGCTGTGGAAGGAGCTGGTCCCTGAATATCCTGAGTGCTGGTGTAAATGCCCTGAACCCTCCAGGCCCATCCACCATCGGCCCTCTGAACAGTGGCGTTGTGTAGTCTGCAAGGCAAATGAAGGCTTGGGGGAGGACCTGTGTGCTTATTCTTCCTAAATAGATATATACTCCTAATCTCCAAAGGGTTACTTCGAAATGGTGACTATTTCAAAAGCCAGATTTTCTGAAGAGCTGGGATCTTTGACTGAGGCGCTTAGATGAGGTGGCCAGAGTTTTCAAAAGTGCTGAGCACTTGTTCTCAGCAGGAACTGCTGGATTCTGGGCACAAGTGAAAATCTGGCCCTTAAAACTTCTTAATGACTAACTTAATGACGTCTAGCACTTAACTTCCATTTGTTATTTCTCACAATCTTTCTTCTCTCCACAACATCCATATTTAGCCAGAAAGAAAGAAAAAAACCCAGATGAATGAAACAATGAACGAACACTCATGGCTGAAATAGCCTGTTCGTTTTTACTGCCAGGAAAAATGAAAATGATAAAGCAGAGGCTTTGACCCGTTTTGTGACAAAGTTTTTCCTCTCCATTTCATATTTCTTGGTGACATTTTAACTCATGGGACTGGTACAAAGAGACATCTTGGACTCATCTGAAATCTTTCAGAAGTTTTCTTTGGACACTGAGTAGAGAGGGGGGATTTTAACTCTGAAATAAAAGAAAAAGAAAAAAGGCAAAGGCATGGTGTACTGCAGGGAGCAGTCTTTCTCTGGCAGAAGACGAGCTAAACAGTCTAACAGTTTTATCCGTCTCTATTTCCTCTGGTCCTACTGTGAGCAGAAGGGATTCAGATCCAGCTGATCTCTCAGGGTGGGGGGTGAAGAGGGCTGGGTGATATTATCAGCTGAGCCCTGTGCCTGCTCCATCAATTAACACAGGCAGCGGGAAGAAGCTGAGGCAGATAACAGCCCCTGCTCTGCGGGATCCCGTGGAACGTTTTTGTGGGCTCTCTGCAGAGCTGGATCCCTGCCAGGCTGCATGAGCAGAGCAGAGGATCAGCCGCTGTCTAGAGCACTGCCCTGCGCTAACCCGCTGGATTTCCATGCAGAAATCCAAGTGAGAGTTAACGCTGCTTTAAGCAGCCTAAACTTTGGCTGGGCTTGCTCTCTGGCTGCTACTGCGCAGCCGTGCGCTGCCTCGGCCAGTGCCAGGAAAGCCACTCGTGGGGCAGCGCTGGCTGGGGGGCTCAGCCTGGCAGAGCAGGGCTGGGTAGGGGGCTGGCGAGGGGCTCCAGGGCCCCCGTTCCTGGGGGACGCACCGCTCGAGGCTGTTCTGGCTGGTCAGTGCCCCACGAGCTCTCAAAAAGTACTTGGAAATTCTGTATCCTGGAGCTTGCAAAGTTTCCTGGCTGCTGCAGTCTGATTTTCCAGGAAAGGGGACAAGCTAAACCCTCCAACGCTTCGGTTAGCTGTTTTTCTTAAAATTAAGGTATTCAAAATAATGCCAACGGTGTCAAACGTTACCCCTCCCTGGGGGAATATGAGACGGGAGCCAAAAATGTGTTGTCACAATGCGCATTACCTGAGAATTTCATTAAATTAAAAAGGGCAGTGAAGAAGAAAGTCTCTGACTGTTTTAAATAGGTAGGATAGATTCTTTTTTTTCCCCCCTTTGGCCTGTTAGTTTCAGAAACATCAGCAGTGACGCTGATTTAGTCATCTGTATTCTGCGGGCTTTAATGGGATGCCAGCTCCTGATTTTATACACAAGTTTCTTGATAGACTGCCTATTTCAGCAGAAATTACTGTTGTCAGCTCGGTGTTCAGGATGTTAAAATCATCAATGTCACAATGTTCTAAATAGGTGATGCAAAATGTGACATCCAAAGAGAAGAGCTCGGAGGGTGTAACATTTTCCAAAAATTTACCATCATTCAAATGCGACAGGATCTGCAGGGAAATGAAGGGGGGGGGGGGAAGAGGAAACCTTTCTGTATTATAACAAATAAAATGCTACAATGGAGTTTGAAGGTGCAAATCAGGCTATAACAAAACATGAGTGTGCATGCTTTCAACACCAAAGTGACTTACTGGCTGCTAATTAAATCTCACTGCAAATGGGATTTCATTTTTATTTTTTGATGGAAAAAGTGGTTTTATTACATTTAGTTGGCTGACAGCCAGGAATACAGCTCAATACGAATCAAGCAAAGTTAAAGGCCTTCTGCAGCAACATATGGCTTGTTTGGGAAGTATGAGTCATAAATGGAACCAGATGCAAAAAAAAAAAATGGTTATAAGAAGGTAGCAACTGTCCTCAGGCAGATGCCGATATTGTTATTTCTGATGTTTCCACCTCGTTGTGAAAAATTTACACGTGCATATTAGTGAACATTTTTTTCCAGCACGGGCCTGTTTCAAAGCCCATCAATGGCATAGGTCCACTCGGTCTGCTCATACAGCTAGTTCATACCTTACACAAGTTACTTTCTTCTTGTGACTTATTAAAACACGATTCCCAGTTCTGCTCTCCTGGTTTCATGTTCATGGTGTTTCTTAACATATACAGGGTTGGTCTTCAGTTTGTTGTTGTTTAGTCCTGTGTAAATACAGGCTGGTAGAAGCACGTCCTTGCCTAGGAAGAAACCCTATGGATGCTTCGTAACCGCACCCTGCGCATAGCTGCGTGGAGGGCGTGCACGCGTATGCCTGTACGCACACAAGCCAACCCAAGTGCCAAGAAAATGACAACTGACATGGGGAGGGGAGACATCAGGGGCCATCTTCTGCCAACAGCTTCGACTGCCTGTAGTGAGGCAATGGGTAAACAGGGGAGGACTGGAGCTGGTGAACTGCAGGGGCCGTGGGCAGACTGGGGGAATTTTGGCACCATTAGCAGGGCCACCAGCTCTTTGTCTGCAGGCATTGCTGTGTGTCAAGGGCTCTCTGCAACTACATAAAGAGCTACATGCCTGTGCACCCGTTGCTATTGTGTGCACCTACAGCATAGGCATGCTTTTAGCAGAGGCCCATAAGTTTCTAAAAGTTTGGCTCTTGAGCCCTAGATATAATTTTCTTTTCGCCAGAGCCCTGTGTCCATGTTTGACCCTTTTCCTGTTGTTTCTCTCTCCTAACTCCGCCAGCCCTTCACTCCCTGTTTACCACACAGGATGTCAAGAACTTTGTCAGAGTTTAAGCCAGCAAGATCCTCTTCCTTCCCACATCAAGTCCTCTCTTACTACAGGTAATACAGATCCTCTGGGGCTCTCTGCTGGGCAAAGCCTAGGCTAGCCCTGGTCTCAAAGGAAATAATGTCTTATACACTCAAGTCCTCTAGAGGGAAATGGTCACGTATCCTTGAACAGCATCACAATCCACCCAGTGCGAGCAGTGCAGGTGCAAACACCAGTTGATAGGGTAGGCTATAAATCAATCTCCTTCACCCAGTGGTGGACACCAGATGATGAGCAAACAGCGAACACCCCACTGGAACAGGGTGCCCTGCTGCACATGTCCTCCCAGCCCTGGCTGTCCCTGCATGCCGCTGCCGAGGCTCTTCTGGTGTGGGGCTGTTCACACAGGTCAGGGCTGTCATGTGGCTCAGCCTTCCCTATCTCCTCGGAGGTGGAACCCTGCTCGGTGGTGGGCAAGCTCCTTGGAGAACCTGTGAGGTATCTGCTTTATGCTGTGCCCTCTTCCAGCAGGATGTACAAGTGCTGCCCAGGGCCTTGTTCATGTCCTCCACCTGGAAAATTCAGTGCTTAAACCACAGCTTGAAACATTGCCCTTTTCTTGGCAGGCTTTTTTTATGCTCAGAAGAAGGCTATTGTATTAATGAAGTAGTTAAGTGATCCCACAGCATCTCGTCTTGTTTTATCCGCAAAGCTTAGTAAGTCACCTGCCTCTCTCAGTGGAAATGCATTTGGAGTCAGTGTACGTGGCTATAGCTTGCCCAAAATGTCCACCCACAGTCATATCAGCTCCAGCCTCTCTTACTGGAGTCTAAGCTACTGCCCAGCTATGAGCTACTCTGAGATGTGAGCAGGCTGGCTCAGCTGAAGAGGGGGGACCGGCTCAGCTCATAACTCACTCTCATAACTGCTTACTCTCTTGTTATCTTAGTGAAAAGTCAAACTACAGGCAAACATTACCTACCAGGGTCTGCATTACAGCATGCGTGCACTCCTTTGCACTTTAGGAATTCAGATTGCATATCTGAGTTGGAAATGTTATTTCCTTCTTTTGCACCTGGTTTCTGCTGGCGTCTGGGATCCTAATGATAGAGGAGGGTTGGTTGTCAGTAATTTTGAAAGTGATACCAGGGGCTGAAGCTAAGGAGAGAGTTGCTGTTAAGGCTGTTGCTTTGTATCCACAGAAATCCTCCGGGAAGGCAGAGGGAAGATCAAGAGACTGCATGGCCTCTGGGATGCCCAAGGATCTGTCACCTTGGTGGGGAACCCAGAGCTCAGCTGGACGATGAGACAGGTTGTGTAAGCTGAATGGATAAAAATTTATACCTGAGCTAAAAACAATCCTATAACACAATGCTACTTAAAAGAGGCTAGATTTTGCAATTCTTGCTCATGCTGATGACATCAATGGGATTACTTAAGTGAGCGGGTGTTTATTAACATGAATAAGGGCTGTGCTATGTAGCATTAAATGCACCCCAGTTGGGCTGGGGGTTGGGGAGTTCACGTTCGTGACTAACACTTTGGTGCTTGCTAAGAAGAGCTGGGAGTGCCAGAAAAGGAGCTTCCAGCTCCTGGGGGGAAAGGCTTTACTTTCTGTGCCTTAATTGTACTTGCCTTGCTCGTTGCGAAGGAAAAACTGAGCTCTCCAGCATACCTTCCAAAGGCTTCCTACCTCAGGAAGAGCTGTGGGAGGTTTTGTGTGCAAATGCTCCGTAAGAAGAAAAGACCGAGAGGATGGAAAAACTGTGTGTCTGCACCAAACTCCCACAGAGAGAAATTTTCAGGGGGGTTGGTCCTACAAAGCTGGAGGTATGTGCTTAACTTAACACCCAGAGAGGCCCCATTGACTAAAACATATTTAAAATCATCGTATGGTCTGTGCCTTAACTTGTAAGCTCTTTCAGTCACAGATTTTGTCTGCCTCTTTGGCCAAGATTTTGTTTCAGACAGTGCATCCTTCCAAGCACAACACTTGTGGCAGTGTAACGGGTAACCCTATTTCTACAGCACAGGAAACCTGGCAGTTGTTTCCACACTCCTGGGTTAGATAACCCTCTACCATATGCTGGAGGCCAAATTTCCTCGTGGAGCGTGCTTCCTGGCCCCTGGGGGAGATGTGAGCCTGTCCCTAGCACACAGGGAGGGCTTGGGATCTCGCCGCTCCTGTGCAACCCTCCAGAGTGCCTCATCTCTGCTGATGTAGATCCTATAACAGAGCTATCACGATTTAATTCAACAGAGGATTTGGCTTTTATTTTTGCATGATTTTGATGAGCAGCTGGATGAAAAAAGCTGCCTGGAGCTGAGTTTTGCTTTGACTTTCTTAGGTTTCCAGGTGGGTACAAAATGTATTAATGGCAATCAAAACCAGATCTATACTTCTGTGGACCAAATATATCTGTCCTTAGACTATACATGGCTTCAATAAACCTTACACAGTTGTATTTAAAAATCTCTTTGTTTCCACCTCACCGAATACAACGTTGTGATGATGGTTGCTATCATAACCCTCAGTGCTGCAAACTCACACTGTCACAGCAAGCTTAAGTTTTTCAAACATTTTCCTGTTGTCTCAGTGGTAAAATTTTTCATGGTTGCCCTTCATCACCGGCCGAGTGACAGTTTACTGCCAGCTGACAATAGAGTACAAGGAAAAACTGTAAGCTTTGGAGTGTTTGTTCCCATCAGCACAGAAATTTGGAGGCCATTCAGGGAGGCCTGGGGGGGCTGAGCCCCAGGCTACAAACGCCCAGGCCAAAGGAAGGCTCTGAAAAAAGGGCAAAGCTCACAGCTTCCCAAGAGTCAGGGATGGCACACTGGTCTTTTTAAATTGCAAGCTGATAACCAAAAGAGGGGGAGATAACAATAAACAAAACAGCAAAAAAACCCTAGAAATGCTGGAAGGATCTCTTTTTATACCAGGTTATATTTCCTATTACATGATCTTTTCATGATGTTCCCATTCAGATACCAGTCCCTCACAGGAACAACGAAATTACAGCAGGTCTACGTGCGAGACCAAGTTCAAATATTCAAACTTGTGAAGAGATATTCTGACAAAGAGCTGTATGTGAGGAGCTGGCTGCTGCTGAGAATGGGGCCAGGTAAAAGATTTGAAACTGACTTCTGACTTGTAGTGGATTGCTTTTTGGAAGCTTTGGGTTTATTGAATGTTCCTGATAGAGAAGTCAACTGCTCAAAAGCAAGTAAACATCCAAGCCTTTGTTTAGAATATTTCATTTAAGACTCTAACTCATGAGGGGAAGAATTAAAATTTCAAGTATAAAATGAGATATGTGAAACAGGAGTAAACTAGAAAATTCTGCCTTTATTTTTCTGTATTCTGAGCGAGAAGATGCATTAATTTAGAACAATATCCTAAAGTACCAGTGTCATGGGTAACAGATATAAGTTGTTGCTCTCTTATTAAGTGCTTCTTCATATCACGGGAGAATAGGTTGCTTCCATAGTACTGAACATTTATTTTGCTGGATTCTTCTCTGCATTGTACTTGTGGCACATTAATATCCAGTGCACTCTAGTGAGCCAAGTGAGGTATATTAGTCAGGACATACAAGAGAATAAGTACTGTAATATTTTGTTATGCTGGAGGCAGCTGGTGTCTATGGCAGATGTGATGATTTGGGGAATCCGTCTAACAACAGTTTATGGGTTATGGATCCTGTACATTTGTGTGATATGGAAAACTCCATTTTATCAGAAGGCTGATCTTTTTGTTGCTCCTACCTTTCACCCTCTGACTCGGACTAACGTTCCTAGGAGGACCTGGTGCAGGGCTCGCAATGATAATTAGCGATACCATTGCAATGCACTCATTCTGAGCAACAAGCTCTCTCCTATCAAGTCAAACTTGTTCATCGCTGCATAACTTAGTTTGGCAATGCTGTCACCTGGCAAGGTACTGTCGTCATCAGATGGGGTAAATCAGAAACTGATCTGGATCTGACAGAGGATGGAGAATGTACCCTCTTGAATCATTTTAAACCTTGATCAGCTTATACAGCTGAGGAACAGCCTGCAGGAGGAAATCCTTAAGACAGGGAAAACCCAGTACTGTTGAATACACATGAATTACCAAGGACACCCAAGAGGGTGGATGAAACAAGGGGCTAGGGACAAAAGCTGTTCAGAGAAGATGTTTGTCCTTGAAATTCAATTAAAGCTTAAAAAAAAAAAGGTAAAAAAAAAACCAGAAAAATTATGTGCATGTATCTACTCATTTTTGCACGTTTGGTTACATGCTGCATTTGTGTTCTTGAAGAGTTAATACATAAACCAGAAGGTTTGCTTCTCCCCTAAAACTCTGCAAAAGTGAAATTCTGGGAGATCTGTCTGGACCCCAGGAACAGGCAGCTTTCCCGTGGGTCTCACTCCTCAGGAAACAGTACTAGGTGGAGGACCTATTCCTCAAGAATTTGTTTACTGACCCCCGAGACAGGTAGAGCATCCAGACTCACCCCCAAAGGCTCAAGACATGCAAGGATTCAGTGTTGCAGCTGACTTAATCTATTGTGTGGCTGACAAGGTGCACTCAGCCAGATGTTGCAACAGCAGCTCCAGACACGGTGAGACTGATGCGCATACTAGATATACTCGGCTTAAAACAATTGTGAGAAGCTACTGATCTCCTCTGGGGAGCGAGATACTTGTCATCCCAGGAAATCCTCTTCCAAGGGACTAGGTCTCACCTAACCCTTGCAGCCTTCAGAGAGAGCAAGGCAATGCACGCACAAGTGCACGAGAGAGAGCACACCTTCATTTTAGCATGGATTTGCAGGATAAACAGACTCTGGATAACTGCTAGGTATTAAGCTAGATTTTGCCTTTCAGAGCAAAGGTGGTGAGAAGAGGGTGAGAGGGGGTGTCAGGAGTATGTGCAATGCACTCATGAACCCCTGCAATAACCCAGCGGAAATGGAAGGAGCCCCTGGTCGGACGGCAGCCCATCATCGCAAGCTTGGCAAGGACAACTTTCTGTTGAATAAACATGAGGGAAAGAAGGATGTAAAACTGGGCTGTGATATTTGTGAAGACTTTCAAAAAGTGCTATATTTGCTCAGTAAACCCATGGAAACTGGCAATGATACAGAAACTTGAGGCGAGTGATCAATTGGGTGCAGTGAGGAAAAAAAAGGGTCATGAAAGGACTTCCATGAGGTTGAGGCTGTTTGCAACAGAACATCCCAAAAGCTTAGTGAAGGCCACTCAGCCACTTGAGGGAATTGTACCCCAATACAATGGGCAAAGAAGGAAGACATGAGACACTCTAAAAATGAGAATGAGAATTTGAGGATTGAAATGCAGTAACACCTAGGCATTGCACAGGAACATGGGTGCCAGCTCACATGACATGACTAGTGAGAAGGGTCATGCAGAGCAATGCTAGAGAATAAGGGACCCAAAATAAGGCTCGTATTAGTCTCAGATGCAGAATGTGATGTGGAATTGTGCAGCTGTTCGGATCTGGGGAAGTTATGGAGATTTGGAAAATGGACTTCTGAAGTTTGAACAATAATCTCTGGATAGCTGGGAAAGTGGATTTCTTTGCTGTTGAGTTATGTCATAAATGCCAGAAAAGAGGACTTTTATGTGAACAGATGAAGCAAATAGTTTGTAGGCAAATGGTTTGCTGAGGTAATATGGCACTGCCTCAGAAAGCAGAAGACATAATAAATTCTATATTGCAATAATGTTCTAGCAAAGAGTGGAAAAAGAAAAAGAAAAAAGCAGCCACCAGCAGAGTCTGGTTTTGAAGTCCAGGTTTACAGGTGAATTTTAAATTTTAGCTATCAGAGGTCTCATAGGTTATGGATTCTTACCTGTTTGTGCAATCCATACAAACATTTTGCTTATTTTATGAAAGAGAAATATGACAACCCCAAAATAAAAAGTGAGCCAGTAGATTTCATAAATGACCATTTATAAGAAAGCTACAAAGTTCAAAGAGATGAAAACGTCTTCCTTCAAAATAGGAAGTGGCCTAACACCAACCTGTCCTTCAGCTTCCCTCAGCATCCTAGTTAAAAAATCCCCAGTGACAGCAAACTCGATGCAGTCACTTAGTGATTTCCCTTCACATAAAGAAGTGCATAAAATGCAGGCAGGGTAAAGAGCATTGGCACAGGAGAGGTGATGTTTGTGTTACAGAAAAGGATCCGTGTAAGACAAGAGCAGCCCTTGTGCAGCCGTATCTCATGGGATCATCAATGGATCATGGTTTTGCTTTGTTTTGTTTTGGTTTTGATGTGTGTAAGCCTTTGCTTGAGGCAGAAGTAAGCAATCAATATTTGCTGTCAGCAGCCAACTACTTTACAAAATGGTTGGAAGTTTCTCCAGGAAGGAGCCAAGAGACTCTGAGAGTAATAAAATTCTTGACCAGATCTGATAAAGTCATCTACAGAGATGGTTTTGAACCTACAGTTATTCCGTGAGTTTACAAGGGATTGGCAGTCCACCCACCCCAGCATCCCACGGGATGGGGGAAGAGTTCACTGGGGCTTGGCTGTCTTCACAGTGAAGCACCGTGCCTCTGGGACTGGGCATATTCCACTTCTTCTCATTAGTTACAGGGCTCTCCTGATTGTTTCCTGCCCGTTAAGGGAAACAGGTCTTTGCCCCTTCTTTGTAAATAAAACAGTCAATGCCCAAGAAACACTTGACTTGTGCCATCCTAATGGAAGCACTCTGCATGGCCCAAACTGCTAACTGCTCAGGCCAAAGCAGGGCCGGGGGTGGTAGCAGGCAGGTTGACTTGTTAAAGCCTGCTTAATAAGTGTGCTACTTGAAGTAATGCATTTCCCTGAGTGCACTCCCCTGAGGTCCCTTCCCTAGGAGGAAAAGATTTTCCCCAGCTGCATAAATACCCCCTGAAATAAAAGTACATGGTGTTCCCGGATCAACAGTGCAGCCTACTGGCCATTTCACTCTAATTAGCTTATTTAGTCTACACCGAAATTCAGCCTTCAGCAGGAACCAGATCAGGTCCTTGCAAACATGCCTGGATTATATACAACGTGTCTTTACCAGTAGAGTCATAATACCCACCGAGGGTGGCTTAAATACCTTTGACTTGGGGCAGATCCCATATATCTTCGTGGAGAATTTGCAGTCACTATAGCAAAATAAATCATTTAAGCTGCCTTAGTTATTTCTTGGAATTTCCTTTGATTTATTAATGGTTGGAGGATTTGCAATTCAGAGTTTTGGCAGCTTGTCAACAGTTGCGTTGTTGAAGGGAAAGATGCATTCCACAACCTTTAAATAGGCTGGGATCGTCTTGTCGGATGTGTTTCTAACATCTGACCAAATTCCTTATGCCTATAGTTAACAAAAATTTCTTGCAATTATTTCCACTTTCTAGGCTCTACTCTTACTTTAATTTTTTCCTTACAGCTTGCATTAAAAAAACGTTATTTATTTATCTTGCAATTGATATGAATACAGGAGTACATGTGACAGGTTGTAGAAAAAATAGTAATTCTTAGTATACAACCAATAACATTAATTACTCTCTGACATGAGCATTCATTATCCCTTATTGTGTCTTAGGCTCAGCACACCCTCTCTAGGTAAAATATTGTCTTTCTTGTAGTCCATCAACAGTGTATTTATCAAATATTTGCATAACCATAAAAAAATAATGTGAAACACAATGTTATTTTCAATGGAAATTATTGCATTCCTGAAATTTGGCTCAGGTTAAACATAACTGTTCATCCTGATCAGAAAATATACATCAAAAATGTTTCAGCAGTGCTTATATTCATGACTCTCCCCCCTCCATTAATCTAGGATTTCATTATGTTGCTTATCATTAATTGTTGTGTAAATCAGAATATAAATATGCCTCAGCTCCTTTGCTTGCTTCTTGAAATATAACTTCACCTTGATTTATTTTTGGAAGAAAAAAAAAAAACCTAACAAGAGTATTTTGAGAGATTCTAGCTCTGTGCTAGGGAGTTATGAAGGAACTTGGTCAAGACAGCAACCTAAATCTCTTAAACCCCCCTTGCAAAAGCATGTTTTTCCAAACAAGGAGGGCCCTGACCCAGCCAAGCACTTAGCTGCGTATTTAACTTCCAGCACCTGCCTCAGTGGCTCACTGAGCTAGCTCCTCCCTCAGCTGAAGGGTGCAGGATGGAGCTGAGGGAGTAGCAGGCATCGTTTTTTGGGTCAAGAAGGTTTAACGCACCATGGTGGTGGAGGAGGAGAAATGTGGGAGGAATCTGAACTGATTTCAACTTATCAGCCTCAAAGAAATGAGGAATGAAGTCTGAAATTGCACCGCTCCTTTCCCCTCCTAATGAAAGAGAGAGCAGGCAGTTGCTCAAGCGTTTGCCTCGCCTGCCGATAGCACGCTCTGCTCCTGCCTCAGCCAGCCCCCATCTCCTCCCCACCTGCATCGAGCACAGACATAGGCGGTCCAGTTAATTTATTTGTAATATATTTTCTTTCCAATAATTTATCCATTTATTAAAGGATACTTTTTTTCCCCGCGTAGATGCACAGGAATTGAAATAAGGAAGCAACCTTTGGCCTTGAAAATGTATGGAGGCAAAATAGGCAGTTGGCATCATTGGAAATCACCCTGTAATTACAACCCGAGACACTTGTTATGATTGGGCTTTGGCTTGCAGGAGCTAGCATAACCCCCCGGGCTGAAAGATAAAGGTCTGCTGACGTTAAATGAGGGTTGCAAATTATTGTAATGAATGACTTTTAATAATAACCTTTTGGAGGCGGCTCAGTGTTGTTAGCAATAAGTCCTGACGAGGATTTGCTGTATGGGCCTGAAGGACCAGGGCAGGCACCGTCAGGGAAAGTAAGTGGGAGTGGGGGTGTCCTTGGTTTTTGAGAAAATCCCCATATTCTGTGTGTGAAAGCTGTCAGTCCCTTCACTACTTATAACTTCAAGAAGGTCAGAACCTCCCGACTTTATCTCCAGAGATGTGAACAGAGTGACTTTAACCGGTATGATGTTGTTAGGTCAGGCCTTATTGAGACATACTTCTGAATCCCGAGGGTGATCCTATCTCATCTCTTCAACAGCCAGGGATAAAGACATGATGGTCAGCAGCTGTGACTATGTTTCAGGGCCAAATGTAGGAGCTATAATCTCTAAGGGTCTTCTTCAGAAGGGGTGTCTTCCTCTGCTCAAACCCCAAAAGGCTGCAAAGGTAAAATGATGACAGAAACCAAAGAAAACAGTAACAGAGAGCAGTAAAGAGGGAAGAGTATGGAAAGGCAGAAAAGAGTCTCTTCTGGGTGTGCCCAGGGCCGCTTTTAATTATTTGCCACTTGGCTAAAATTTAAATATACCCAAGGCAGTGTGCTGGATGCCTTCCTCTGCAACATGAGCGCAGTGTTTGTGGCTGCAGTAACGAGGGAAGGAAAAGTATAGCCCAGACTGCAGTAGTGGATGGAAAAACCCTCAGACATCCTCGCTGTACTGATTAGTATCTTGAGTCATTGCCTTTGAGGGAGGTGAGAGTTTCCTCAGTACAGCGGAGCTAGACGAGCTCCTTTAATGAGGTTAGATACCAGAGGCATTGCGCAGTACCATGGAGTTCCCTGGGGAAAAAAAAAAAGAAAAGATATCTTTTCACTGCTGAGAGTTGAGGTCTAACTGGGGATCATCAGTATTCAGACAGTAGACTTTGAGAGCTACTAAAGCTACCCTACCTATGGCAGCTGGAAGTGGTGGCTAGTGATGGGAAGAGCTGCGACACAGTGTTGCTGCTCTGCTCCCCAGCAGATCTGCCTCTAGACCCTTTCCTGCTCCTCGGGCTCAGGGTCTGTCACTGCAGAGAGGCCCCTGTCCTGCCTGTCGGAGGCTGTCCCCACACCAGCTGCCAGGTGGGCAGCGGCGGTGGCACGGTAGCAGACCCTCTGCGACGGCCGGCCAAGGCACAGGCGGTAATGTTAATGCAATGTGAAACCTCCCCCAGACAGCAAGGCGGGGGGGCGGGAGGGAATGAGGACACATGCAAACAAGAAAGGGAAAGAAATCAGGCTGTCTCTTTATCTCCGTTCAACAGACATTTGTTACACAATGTGTGTGTTTCTGCTGCTTTATATAGCACACATTAAGTTTTCCTGCCTCCTGCGTGCACCGGTTGGGACATGGCATTGAGGAGAAGCGTGCATCTGCTGTGCTTTGGGAGTTAAACTCGATGAAGGGAAGGGGAATGTCTAACCTACGTGAACCTCATGACTGCTGATCTCTGTCCTGTGGCTAATGTAAAAACGCCCAAATCTGGCTGTTCCAGTTTGGAAGCAGCTTGTGCCCGAGTTGGGTCTCAGGGGGCTTTGCGAGTTTCGACACCAGAGACGTGGCGGGTTGCTCTGAATAACACAATCGGAGCTAAGAAAGCAAAGCTGTCACCTTTGCAGTTAAACCTGCTGAGCACCTTCAGCTATCAACCGGGCAAACAGGTTGTCGCCAACTTCACATGGCCAACGCAGAGGGCTGACCTCTAATTTAAAGTGTCATTCGTCAGGCTGCTTCACTGGAAATCTGTTATCTTTTTAAAATATTCAACAAAAGCAAGGGCAAAGAAATAAATCAGAGAACTCACTGCATGGAGTGACCTGGCAGTACTGAGGTTGGGTTTTGCTTTTCATTTTTTTCTTTAATTCTGTCCCAAGAATTTATAGCTCTCAATAATTTTTTCTAATAGTTTGGAGTGAGTTTAGGAGCTTGAGAGTCTCTTCCTTACCACCTTTTCCTTCTTGAAAGTGCCAGACTGGTTTTTGCACAAAAGGCATATTAATAGTCTGAGAGCTGTTGTAGTGATAATAAAAACAAAGTGAGTTGCAGCTAGCACCCTGCTGCAAGGGAGCAGTGAATCCAGTCACCAAATCTGTCTAACCCAAACCAAAGGGGCTCTTGGGAGCCCTGCTCCTGCTCCTGCCTGCGACCGAGCTCGAACAAGCAGATGTCCTGGTGGTAACAGGTCCAGGCGAAGCTGCAAAGTGTCTTAGCCAAAGGGCCCTAGCCAAAGAGCTGAGATCCAAATTTAGTTTTGGACCTTTTGGGAGCACAGGATGAAGTGTTCGGTTTCGGGGTTCTTGGTAGCTCTAAAGCTCAGGTGAAGTTCAAAGCTACAATAAAGTTTTTGACAAGGCGAGGGGAAGTTGGTCCTGGGACAGCAAGCGTGGAGGCACCTCAACTTCCAGCAAAAACACCCCTAAGCTGTTTTAGCTTTTCTTTGGTGAAGTGAACATTTCTCTGGTCCCTTTAATGCATTTATCACCCCTACTACCTTTCAAGATAATAGCTATGAATGCCTCCTTTGTTATAAGAGCACACTGCCCTGCGTGTGTGGGAGGTGGGTGTTACGATAGGCATCATACGGCAGCATTCTGGTATTTTAATAAATGAGCTTCTGCTGGAGGTGACATTACTTGAGTGTAAAACCAGGCATATCTGTCTCCTTAGTAAGATACAGGGTATTTTGTGGGGGTGTGAAGTAATTTTCTTTGAATAATTGAATTAAGTAATTACGAGTTATATAAATGTATAAGGCTCCAATTGCCCATAGTATCTGTGTACCATTCACAGAACTCAATGCAATATTTTCTTCTGATTACATGAACACTCTATTCAGAATATGCCAAACAACCTTCCTTTCTCCTTTTTTATAGTTCCCTGAGAACTACTTCTGTAACACCCATGAGATGTGAAGAACAGAGACCTCCCACAGGGAACAATCTGCCACCAGAAGAGCTGCGCATTTAACTGAATTTTTTGGCTCAGATGCCAATTCACACACTCATTCTAAGACAAAAAAACTTTTAAAAAAATTTTAAAAATTTGGTTTCTTGGTGAAGCAAAATCTCAGAACACCTAAAGTGTTCAAAATATTTTGATTTGGGTCCTTGCAGACCAAAGAAATAAATGCTAGATTCACAAAAGCTGCTGTGGGAGGATATATTACCCAGTAGCCTGGAGCATGCATCAAGCCCTAGGAGAACTAGTTCAGTTTCCATCTCTGAAGAAATCTCAGAGCATGTGCCACACAGAATAATGTTTTTACTAACCGCCTGGAAGCTGGTTGTGCCTATGCAAGGCTTGGAGCATTGTTCCTTGGTCTCTCCTGATGAGACATCCACTCCATGTGCAGCATTTTACATTCACTGCAACGTGCTCTATAAGCCAAACATCCACTTCCCAGACATGTGAATCATTTTCACATTTGTCTTCTGCTTCAGCGCCTGTTAAAAGTATTTTATTCCAAGTAGACTGGTTTCAAATGGAGTATCTAAGGAGACCCAGCTAAGTTTAGAGTAGCCAGACAGGGATTTGTAGGACATTCATCTGCAAGGTGGAAGAGCTAGATTCAGATCTGCCTCTGAAGGACACACCAGAGCTTTGAGTGGGCACCCCGTGCTCCCCAGCACAGCGTCTGAGGCTCCAGGCACCTGTGTGCCTCAGGCAGCTCCTTGCAAGTCCTCCTCTCGCAGGTGCTGAGAGCAAGAGCACAAACGATGCCCGGGTGCCTGGAGCACTCACCTGGGAAGTGCAGGGACACAGTGGTGTGTGCAGGGCTTAAGCATGACATTCTTGTAGTATCCAAGGTTTCAATCACCAACATAACCGTGGGGTATAAATTTGACACCACCAAGCATCTGGACGAAACAGTCCATGGTGATGGATGTATGTGTCTGAGGTGCCAGCTGGGGTGCCACTACACCTTTTTCATTCCTGCTGTTTCTTCCAAAGGCTTGCTATAGAATCATATCGGGATTAAGCAAAGCTGGCTGCTTTTGTTTGAGGGCTCTTCAGATGAACTCTGGGAAAGCAAACAAGAACAGTGCTCCCATTTATTGAGAAACATGAAAAACTACCTGGCATTAGCATGTTGATGATGACTCTTCCTGTCTTCTGCTCCTCGGATGTGTGGAACAAGAGCAGTAAGCTTGAAATATAAGTTTACAATACCAAGCTATATATCAATCAATATTTACTGCTCTGACTGTAGAAATAGTAAAGATTTAGCTTTAACTACTCCATTTTGTTTCATCCTCAAGTTCTCTTTTCAACATTTGTTTCATTTTGCTGTTCTTTGTCTAAAAGCAATGAATTTTTCCAAGGTCCTCTGGAAATTTCCGCGATGTAGAGTTTTGCTTTGGGCTTTAGTGATCCCACTTGTGGCAACGTTTAGATTTTTATTTCAGTTGCACCTCTGAGTCACAGAACCACATTTCTTCTTTCTTTTCTTCCCCTTTCCTTTTTTTTTTTTTTAGAATATCAGAAAAATGTTTCAATTCCCTCCCCCTAAAAATGCTTTGGCAATCTTAAGAACTGGGATCTTAAAAATTAATGGAGCTGTTTCAGTGTCTCTACTAGGAAGCTCATAGTCGTCACTTTTGTTTATGATTTTGAAGTAGGAATGTTCTGATTTGCAATGCTGTTTGCTGATGGCTTTGTCTTTTGGCAAGATATTTTAAAATCATAATGTCCCTGGTGCTGACCATCCAAGAAGAGTGCCATTTCATCCCTTCCGGTGGCTCTGCTGAAACCGAATGTCACTCGGCTGCCTTATAAAGTCAGTGAAATGTGGAATAAACCAGTCAGTAGCCTGGGGAAGTACCCCTTTCTGGGTGGCTTTGTGTTCCTTGGCAATTTTATACGCCTGCATACATTATCCTTGTAAGTGTGATCTGATGTGTAGGTGGTCCCTATTTCTGACACATTACATTTATCTGCATCTCTGGAGCAGCTTAAAAAGTCAAGCCTTTTTTACAGTCAGAATATTACCATGAATATGATGTATTCTGGGGACTGCATTCTATATCTCAAGCATTCAGTTAATCAGAGCTGCAACTCCAGCTGGCCGTATTTTGCCAGTGAAATAAAACGGAGCTATATAGGGAGAACACGTGAAGGCGTGCAGTAAATTTTTATGAGCCCGAGGATGGAATGACCACATTGCTCAAGACTCACCAGCAGAGAGCTATGAAGGGCTTAACCAAATAAGCAGCAATTAAAACTTTATAGTGTTTCACATTGTCACGTGTGTGTTTGTGCCCTATGTGTAATTTTTAGCTCTTGTTTACACCTGCGCTGGTGAAACTGAGGACAGCATGTGTTGCCATATGGTCACCCAAGAGGCATGATTTCATTTTGTTTGTTCCCAGGTCTTCCTTGGAGTTTCTTGGAGTTTTTTCGCCCTGTTTTGAAACACAGGGCAGTGTGCGGCCAGGAGGGAGCTGTGTGGTAGCACTGCCTTCTCCCTTTCATGCTGCACAGTGGGCTCCCCTGTGCCAAGTGGTGACATTGCTGTAGTCTACAGCTCCTCATAAGAACTCTTTTCCTCCAGAAAGTACACTTCTGTAGATACCATGGAAACTGAAATGTACTAGTGGTGCTTATGACTGTATAACAAGTGATGAAATACAGGCATATGGCCATAGAGCATATTCACCAGACATCTCCTTGAACCAAAACTAGGGTTAAACATACTCTTGAGCTTTGTGCCTGACTCTGGCCTTCCTTGGCTTCAGCCTGCTTCTAGGTGTTTTTTACATTTTCTTTTTCTACTCCTGGTACAGGTGGTCTCTCTGGTTCTCCTTGTACCCTGGCAAGGGCCATGGAAGGTTGGGCCAGGCAGAAGGGAAGGGAGAAGGTGCCAGCTCAGTATGGCAGTGAGGAAGAGGGAAGGAAAATCACCTCAGTAAGGACAAGAGAGCAGAAAGTAGGGCAAGACAGAGTTAAATAGCTGGGACTGCAGGATCAGATTAAAAAGTACAGTAAACGGTCTTGGGACATGTCTTCTGAACCTCCAGCTGACAAAACCTGAATGACTCAACCCTGTTCACATGATGAGAAAATCTTCCACTTTGAAAAGTCAGGCCTCTGCCATTAATGTTAACATCTCCCTCCCTGTTTCTGGCCTTAACACGTTCACCAGTGTAACCCTGGAGTCCTGCAAGATGTTACCTCAGAGATAAGCCTGTCCCCAGGGAATCACGGAAAACAGCGGTGGAAAGCACCTCAAGAGATAATCTAACCCTTGTTGTTCCCCCAGGCAGAGGAAGGCAGATTGCTGGGTGTGGGGGGGTGCATGGGCAGGGTTCATTTGCTGGAAAGCTGTTAAGTAGCATGTTGGGAGAACAGTGAGGTAATGGAAATGGCGTTGCACGCATATAGTGCTGGAAACTGCCAGGTAGAAATGAGGTGCTTTGCGGTGACAGTGGAGAGGCCATAATACAAGGTAATGACTATGCTCAAAGTTTTCGCTTCCAAATGATATGGGGCCAGATGAACATCCTGACTTGACTGAGATGACCTTCATAACACATCTGTATCTGCTGTGGGGTAGGGTAAGGACTAGGAGGGCTGCAGCAGGGCAGTAGCAGTGCATATGCCTTGCTGTTAGTGCAATCACAATATTGAGCAACGCTGCCCTTCCCAATGACAGCACTGATGGATCCAGTCTGGTTGCTTTATAGGGTCAATAATTTGCAGTAATCAGCTTAGTAGTTGAGCAAGGTAAGAAGCAAATTGACCTCTTCAAGAACTCTGACTATTTCAGACATCTAAAGTGGTGTGATTCTGCAGAGTTGGAAGTATTTTCAGACACAGGCTTCCAAGTTCCTGCTCTGTGAATTGTAAAAGTTCAAAGATGTCAGGGCTGTTTCTTGGCATATATGAATGTATAGTAATGGGGAAACGAGGAGGACTAATGGGAAACCTGAGACTTAACTGGGTAAGGTACAGAGTTAGAGTGTGTAATATCTGGCTGCTGAAAGTCAATGTTGGAAAGTCAAGAGGGAAAGTCACCAAGGACATTGAAGAGCTCACCACTCAGCTGGAATGGAAAAGTCACAGGGGAACCCCTCAAAGAAGAGCTTCAGCATTTATCCCAATAAATTCAGCCAGGTGACTAAATTAAAAAATAAATATTTCTGCAGAACACAAGCAGAAGAGATTGTAAGACACAGAACAACAGCATCGTTTGCCATCGGAGGGTGGTGGGGGTGGTGAAACTTAGTCCTTCCATGCCACCTAGTGTAGGAAGCTAAACAGCTCTCCTGGTAGCAAGACTGGGACCTGCGCATCCTGTGAGATTGGACTCTGCAAGCAAGAGTGATTAAGCAGGAAATTAAGTGGAGGTCTGAAGCCTGCCACTGTATGAACCAGCTCACCAGTGCAGCTAAAAACCTGCCTCCAGCACCATGGCAGTAGGTGACGTTTGTTGCTGGCTGTGTTTGTGATGTGGCACACTGAGAGGTTTTTAAAGAGAACTCTGTGGCCTATGTTTTTATATATTTTAACTGAAAAAGAATAATGTTACCTAACCTGCAGCTGTCAACACACTGGAAAAAAAAGATAGCATGGGATGTTTGCATTATGACACTTAGTAACATGGTTTGAAAGTCTTCATTTCTGGGAACTAAAACTGGTTTGTGGATATAGTGTTTGGATGGTTGGTTGTTTCTTTTGACAGGATAGGAGACATTTCTGTTTTGTGGCTGATTTGTGTGAGGAGAAAAAAATAAGCTATGGTTCCATTAGTAGTTTCTCTAAAACACACCAATGGATAAAAAGGGCCCAAAGCTGTGGTGTGCTTTCTAATTGCTAAACATACATATGCTTCAGCTGAGTGGTTAGGAATAATTTTCTCTAGGGACACTTATTGCTGTAACTAGCTAAATCAAGGACTCTTGACCTTACTTTGAAACATTTGGTGCTAGTTTCTCTATGATACAGAAGAGCAGATTAGGTGGGAGAGAATTCTGACAGCCCTTTGTACTCCCGGAAAATCTATACCATGTCATTGGACTCGTTCAAAACTGCTTCTTAACAGATTGCAATGTCAGTCCAGGATGTTACCAGTCCCAGAATAACCAGATAGCTATATATATTTCACCCAGAACACCCATGGACAAGGGCGCGTGCACGCTGTTGGAGTGTCCTATGCATAAGATGTGAACTGTGTTTATAAGCAACTTTTGAGAGTCGTAATTGCTAGCCTTGATATATAAAGAATAAATGATGGCAGAAAAATAATAAAAAAAGACAGTTACCCTGAATACTATGCTGGAGAGCCTGCATCAAACATAGGAAGAGGTAATTCATGTTTAGTTCCTGACTTAATAAATATATCTTTTTTTTTTCCTCTGCTTTCTAAATTTTCTTCTACCACTTTGCTTAGTCCCTCTAAAAATCTGCTGTTTGAGTTGTCCAGGCGCTGTCCTGCTGGGGCTGACAAAGAGTATTGCATCCAAACAGAAACACTCCATGCCTGTGTCAGGCTTAAAAGCAGATCTGTGCTCTTCCTCCTCCCTGCCCGCTGATAGAAGTCCTCACCTGTGTACAGGCTTCTGTGCTCCCACACGCCTTTACCATGGTGCAAGTAAGGTTTTATGTGGTGTGTAAACAAGGAAATCCCTAGAAGCAAAAGAGCACTTCAAAAGTTTGGCTTGCGTGATGGCGAAACGATGACATGTAACTACAGCACTAATAAAGGCCGTATGTCTGCATTGTGTGTTGAGAAATGGGTGAAGCATAGCACAGGGGAGGAAGAGATGGAATGTCATCATATGCTTTCCATTTGTGTCCACATAAAAAAAAAAAAAAAGATAGTGTTTCTACTCTTTCCAAGGCAATGTGATGTATGTGTCTGGTTCCATTATTAAAAAGAGATTAAAATGATTTAAAATATGTTTCAGTATTAAAAAAAAAAAAGTGGATGTTGGCCATTTTGAGTCATCAGCCAAACTCTTGGCCTTCCTGTTTTTTCCTTCTCTTGGAACTCCCACGTATCTCTAGTTAACAGAACTCCCAAAGATGACTGATGTTTAAATATTTAAACTCCTTCTTTTTTGACATATTTCTAGTCTAATTATTGATCCCACAATGTTTAGTATCCAGGAAGTAATCCCAAGTTCCTGAAATGAAAACCACCTTCCAAAAGCCAGGCTTTTAAAAGATGAGTCATTGGCTGGCACTTGAGCATTTTTTGGCACTTAGCTTAAAAGTAAGAGGTTTTGAGGAGAACTTCTGCGTGTGAGAAAGTAAAAAAAAAAAAAAAAAAAGTATTGAAAAGTGCTTGTCATGTAGCCTGTCAACTTTCAGAGAAGAGTGTAATAAAATCATTGTGTCCTGGGTGAAAGTAGGGGCACTCTTATATTTGGTGTTTAACTCCTTCCTGAACAGTCTATAATTTCTCAAAGTCCATCCTGTATTTCTGTAAGGCCAGAAAGGCACAACTGGAACAGAATAGCCCAAAGGGCTGTATTTCTCTCTCTTTGGGAATGTGTCTTTTCCTTGCTGGAGCTGTCGGAGTCTGCCAGGGCTTTGGTTTGCTTGGGGGGCTGTGGAGGTCAGGGTCTCTGCTTCCTCACTAGCTCCTGCTCCCTGTTCCTCACTCCTTCAGGATTTCTGTCCCTGAAGCAAATGCCAGATTGCTGGAAGATACTTCATAACTGATTCACTTAGGACTTGCCCTGCCTCTTTGTCCCCTTAGGCAAGACCTGGAGCAAGGAAAGAGAGGGTAGGCATCTGACTCTGTCAGCTAAACATCTGTCTGTAGATTAAAATCTTTTCCTTATTGTTTTCACCATGTTCCTCCTGAAAACTCTAGTCCAGTTTCAGAAAGCTCTGCTGGTTCAGGTCAGCAAAGATTAGCACAAAGTAGAGGGGGAACAGAAAAGGCAGGAGCTGGCGTACGTACCTCCCTGTACTGAACAATCCCAGCAAAAATGAGTGTGCTACCAGCGTGGTGCAAGGTATCTATTAACCCTTGGAGGGGAAAGACCTATTGGTCACACGCGTACGGTACCCATAGCAGAGAGGGCAGTGCTGCAAATTCCTGGGTCTCTCGCCAGGCCCATAACACACTCGCACGCTCCATAGTGCCTGCCAAGAGAAGGCTCACGCTGCACGACTCTGATTTCCACCTCACTACACAGGAGTAAATGGGGAGTAATTCCAGTGAATCAAGAGAATCGAGGTTGATAATCCAGGTGTTTTGTAACGTTCTTACACTTTTCATTATGCTACCCTAAACTTGCAACTTGCCATCTTCAGCTAATCATGATGGAAGTAGCCTCCACAGTAGCCTGCAGTGGCTAAGCATTATTTGGTTTATTTCAGGCTTTATAATTAAATGTATAAAGCTTGTGTTGCAGTGTTTGTGGAAGATGATGAAGATCCTCTTACAATTTCCATTCTAGGCATCTATCTCCTTGATAAACTGCAAGCTGATGAGGACTGGGGCTATACACGTGCTTGGACATTTGGACACATGAAACCATGTACCAGCAGGCAGGTTGGTAGAGTTCCCCGAAACTCAGGCAACATTTTTCAAGCAGAAAGTACAACCAGCCGAACTGGAATGGCCATGGGTTGTCAGTAGCATCACCTACTGCTACATGACTCTCTCATCAGTATTCCTAGCCTGTCACGGTAACAGCTGGGGTGAAGTTTTCCATGCCAAGTGCTGTCCTATGAACCTGAAAGAAAATTTCTATCAAACTAGTTCAGATATCCCTGCAACACAAGAAATAAAACCTCATTTGACTATGTTAAAAAAGAATTGTCTCCTTTGGATTGCTTTGGTGCTTTTTTGCTCTGAAACAGCAAGCCAAAATTTGGTAGAAGGCTGGGATGTGCCCTTTCGCAATGCCAAGTTAAATCCCCATGAAAATCAGTGAAGTTACAAGATTTGGGGGAAGAAAAATTCTGTATACCTGCTCGTTACAGACTTCTAAAATTCAAGAAAGTGCTTTGAAAACTGCAGCCACAGCAAGCAGGTCTGAGCCTCTCATTGCCTGCAGCTGATCACACCACAGCTGCAGAGAGCAGCCGGGAAAGGTCTTGCCTGCAGTCGAGCAAAGGAGCTGGGCTTTCCTTGCGAAGGCGGCTTCCCACTGCACCGCGCCAAGGAGGGTGGAACGCAAAACCCTGAGCATTTGCCCTCTGCCCCTGTATTCCCTCGCTGTGGTCAGCCCGGGCAGTGGGACAGAAGGGAGCCATGTGATTTAAGTTGAGAGGAAAGGAGCAGATAAGGACATGGAGAGTAATGAAATGAGTAGTTGGAGTCAGGGGAAGTGGGAAGCTGACCTAAGGAGGGAGGAACGTCATTGGGGACATTGGGGTGGGGACACACGAGCTTGGTAAAGAAACTGGGAGGAGAAGCCAGGAAGGGAGGGTGTGGAAAGGCTGAGATTAGACGGGGACCAGAGAGAAAGTCTTATTCTGGGGCTTGTCTTGTCTTGCGTTTGGGAAGAGGACCGGGTCCAGAAACCCAGTGAGTGAACCATGGCACTGGTCAGGGAAGGAGTCAGGAAACAGAGTGCAGGAGGAAAAAGTTGAAGGGCACTGGGCTGAAGGGGGTATGCTGGGATGGAAAAGAGACAGGTGCGTGCACCCACCCAAGCATGCTCCAGCCTCCAGAGCTGGAATGGGACCCGAGTGGACTGTGTGCTGACCCCACTGCTGTCTGCAAATTCCTTTCAGAACTGTTCTTCAAGACAAGATGCAAGACCATGCCTTCAGCTTCTTTCATGTTTGACAATTTGGCTGAATTGGAGTAGGATAACTTTGTTAGGTAGGGTGAAAAGTGACATTAGGAAGGTGAGGCATGATATATACGCTTGAACAAATCCTTGTGGTTTTTTTCTGCTTTATCATGATGTATTTTTAAGTAAGAATCACATTTTATGGCCAGAGAATTTGTCATCAATTCTTTACTTTGCCATGCAATTAATCCATTAGGTCATAAATTTCAGCAAATACTGGAGTAGACTAGTTTTAGAATGGTATCATAAAAAAATAGCACATTATGAACAAAATATAAACATGTTCTCTTGTTTTGTCTTCTCAAATTTTACCATTCTTAAAGAATTTAACAATTGTAGCAGATATTTTTCTATTAATGTAATTTCTAACAGCTGGCACAGATGAAAACAGCCAATCAAGACATGCTTCAATATTTCCATGCATTTCAGGCTGACAAAATGTGGTAGCTCCTGTGATTCTTAAATCCTTTTGTGAGGGAAAGTAAGGAAAGGTGATGAAAGATTGTCTTATCACTAGTGTATTTAGTTGTATAATGTAGTATATGAACTTAGTAGTCAGGTGGAACCAAATATATCTTCCCATTTTCTAGTTAATTTGTAGAAAGAAGAGAGTGTAGGCGGAAGAATGGTCTGCCACAATTAACATTGCTAGTAAGAAGTTTGCATCTATTGACAAAATTAAACCCATTTTACTGCAGAACACTTTTTACACTTTTTCAAATACTCCTAATATAGTTTCAGTGCAGTCAAAAAATAATCATGGGCCAATGAATTCTTTCCCTTCAGTTTTATTTCAGGAATGTAATTAAGTGCAGTTTTTGGGTGAGATAAGGATAACCCTTTTTAGTTTGATTTGTTGTTAGGTTTGTTTTTTTTTTTCAGTTTGGCATTAGTGTAAATTCTACACTGGAAGCAAGTTTGGCCAGTGTTGCTCAATGTTCCCCTGCTGAGGTTGGATTGATGCATTCACCCTTCCTTGCAGTTATGTGATAAATAAATGAAAAACATGTCTCTTGAAACAGGACGGATGAGCACTCTGCTTCTGTCATTATGGTGAGGCCCTGCACAGTCACCCCTTGAGCAGCTCCATCCCTGCACTGTGGGAAGAGGAAGGTATATCTGTCACATGCAATGCAGCACTAATCTGTGATATTTCAGCTGGCTTCAAAACTAGAAGCAACGTCGATGTGTCTGCACAGTGCTAACACAACTGTATGGGTTGGTAGGATGCCAGTGAGATCTTTGGTACTGCACTTTGCTGTGTACTTCTACTGACTTACCTGGAAGTTGCTTCAGTATTTGTAACATTGCTCAGTGCAGAGAAATGGAAAATATGATGGGATCTGTTAATTCAATCTACATCAAAATGCAAGCACATGAGAGGACTCAGCATGGTCAGCACCTGGTGAGAGAGCATCGGATACTGATATGCTTGCTCCTTTCTGATAGTCCATTACAGATAGCCTTTGGAATATAGCCTTGATTCTTTTTCTTTTTTCCTTTTTTTAAATACAATGTGATGTTGCTAAAAGCTATTTAATGAAAATAAAGTCTTTTCCAGAACAGGTACTGCATGAACAGTTCAGCTTTCCTTTCTGCTTTTCACATTTTTACCACATGTATTAGCGGTGCAGTTTTTAAGGTTCTCATCCAGCAAAGTACTTGAGCAGGTGCTTAATTTTAAGCATATGCTGAAATGATTTTCTCTGTTAAACCCTTTTTCTTGGCTTCCACTAAGATTGCTGAAAAGGGTGATAAATGTATGGAAGTTTCTGTGATGTAGAAAGCTGTCTATTAGTAACTCCAGAGAAACCACCAAGTGATTCCACATGGACCACCAAACTGTCTTCAGAGTCTAATGATTTTCATTTGCACTGTCAGTCTGGGGTAGACTCAAGATGAAAAGTTATGTAATATTTTTCCAGCCCCTCAAGCTATTCAATCCTCCCTCCATCATTTGTTTAATACATTCCTCATATGTTGCTCTGGTCTCCTGACACCCAGGCTGTTCCTGGGAACAGCTGAATTCCCATATGGGGGGAAACACATTTCCATATGATTTTAAGTATTTCAAAAGTGTTATTTTATTTAATAGGTTTAAAATATTTAAGCCCCCACCCTTCCACCCCCCTTTGGCATGCTTTTTGTGGGTGTCCCGAGAGACTGTAGAGCAAACAAGAAACACTACAATAGTACAGAAAAGCATGCTTTTCATAGGAGTTCAAGGTGACATATAGTCAAGAAATACATGAGAAATAAACTGAACTTAGTCCTCTCTCAGTTTTATTCAGACCTCTTCACCTCTCTGTCTCTTTTCAAAACTACTTTTACTGTTTTAGTTTTAAGAGCTAATAAAATATACAGAACCTGACTCTCTTCTTGCATCAATTTTAGATTGTTAATGTCAGGGTTATATTACTCCATTAGCTACAGGACTCCATTAAAATGCCGGCACTAGATCAAGAAGGAGAACCACGTCCACATTATCTGAAAAATTCTGTCTTACCGGTATTTTGGGGACTCTTTCAACTTGCAGATTAGAGGTATCTCTTTAACACAGAAGTGTTAGTCCTATGTGAAATGCGAAGCTGATGTGGGAACAAAGACAATGCGCTAAATTCTTTGATTACATGGAGAAAGTACAAAAAGAAAAGAAGGTAAACTCCTGAAGGCAGTTTGTGTTCTTAGTCATGCCCATCTACCTTGCTGAAGGCTCTGAAACTGCAGAGGACAAAGATGCCAGTTACCCTACGGAGCTCTAAAAAATAAAATTTGCAGAGTGAAATACTGGCACAGATAAAGACAGTGGGAGTTTCCCTCTTGCCTTCCATGTGAGAGGATTTTACACAAATTATAGATGCTATGGGATGCAATGACCATGTCTCATCTGAAAAGTAAAGTTCTTGCCCATCCCAATCAGGTGCAATCACTACAGGCTAGTAACTAGCTGGTCAACCCCTGGTAGAGCAGTGTTGCTCAGCAGCCGCAGTGCTCTGTAACTATGAAGCTTCACGGTATAGGAAACAGAAAAATAATCCAAGATGCATAATGGAGAACAAAAGTAACACAAACCATTGAAATAAATGATCTTTTTAATAGGAACAACATGCAATAACGTGGTGCTCGCTAACTTATGCTTTTTGGGATTTCAGCATTCTGCGTATCCAGGGAATGCAGTGTTGTGACCCCCAGCATCTGTAGTCTCCAAAAAGAGTTGAAAACTCCACAAATTAGAGAAAACATGACAGAGCCAGGACTCTGCTTTGCATCTTTCCTCCCCTTCTCCTCCTATGTATGTCACCAAGCGTTTTCTATTAACACTTCTCCGTTATCCTACACGGTGCCAGAACCTGAATGAGTCACTGCTAGAGAAGGGCTTGTTGGATGGCAAAGGCAATGAGACAGCGTTACTAACCAGTTTCGAAACAATAGCGAATACTTGAATGTCCAAAAAAGGAAGCACTAAACTTTTGCTGTGCTAGACTGTCACTGGCTTACTGTCAGCTCATTAGGCAGCATCCCGAGCAATGATGAAGGAATGTATTTGAAAATACATTTGGGACTGGTTTGCAAGCATCAGAATGTTTACACTCATGAGATTTCCCCTTCTTTTGTACTGGGTTATTGTGCTAAGAGTGTTTGTAGTTAGGATTGTTGATTACCCCTGGCCAGAAAACAGGAGTTTCTTTTGGTAAGTATTTCTGAGGTTTTGAAATTTGGTTTTGGTCCACATGTGGTGGAATGAAAATGGGAATTTCAGAGTCTTTTAGCAATAACAAACCGAGAAGAATCAGGAGAGACAAAAAGGTCAAGAGATGAACCTGGCATTAACCTGGCATATGGGAAAACAACAGCTGCTCCTGGTAAGGTGATTACCTTATAAATAACACTTTTGGCTATTCTGCATTCTTCTGTGATAGGCTATAGGAAACCTTTTTGATTAACTAAACATTCTAGGTTTGCAAGAATGGCAATTCTGGAAATAAAAAATATCACTGAAAATATTTGGATTAGCTTTATTGAGAACCCAAGAGCCAACTTTACCTTAAGAGATTAGACCTAGAAGCATGGAAAGTGAAGAGATCTGCAAATCCTAATCTTGCATTCCCTTTAGAGGAAGCTGCCTCTAAATTACATTGATTTAACAATATACAGTTCCATGAGAAAGTGTTAGCGGCACCTACGTTCTACTCTTGGAAACATGAACAATATCCCAAGACAGTGCCTGCAATGACAAATGTGAAGCTGGTATCTACATAACGTCTCTCATTACCAAACTGGTATTTTTCCCTCTGAATGGTCATGTGGTTTTAAAAAAAGCCAGAGGCTCATCATAGCCAATAGCTATTACAAAAAGTTCCATATGTTGGAGAACAAAAGGGAAACAGGTCAAATCGAAAAACATACTTTGAGGGTTTGATATCAGATCCTGCTTTCCCTTTTCAGGTGAGACTTCCATTACTGTGGCCACACCTAGAATTTATAAATTGCTCCAAAAAGTTGAGAATGTTATAATTCAAAAATTTCAGTTGACATTTGGAATAAATTACCAAGAAAGGAAATTGAAGCAAGGAGCATAAATAAGCCTAAGAGTCACCTAGATTTATTTCTGGACAAAAGATGAGGTGAGGGATATGGTAAAAAACAAGTAAGCGTAATAGAAATCTAAGTGAAAGAAGGGTAGACATAGCAAGATAGCTGGCTTTTTTCCTGTTCTTAAACTGTTTTGTGCTTTAAGCACAACCTAGGAACAACTTAGGTCTCACTCAAGATCATAAATGCATTCCCTACATGGCTTAATTCTATAAAACCCGTAGCGTTGCACCATATCCTCTAATTGCAAGCAGATGCATTATCAATACCAGGTCAGCAAGATACCATATCTGGAGAAAAAACAATCTATTCAGGAATTTTAAGAAATATTTCAGGTATAGTGATCCAAAAGTGGCCCGAACAGTGGGCTCGATCCTGCATCCTTTACATCTTTTGCATCCTTTACATTCTTTGCATCCTTTGCACCCTGATCCTGGCCTGAAGCGGTGGGGCCGATGCTAGGTTGGGTCTGGAAGCTGCTGTGCTAGCGCAGCATGGCGCCATCAGCAGGGGACCGGGGCTGGCCGCCACAAGGACCCTGCTCTGCTTCTGTTGTGGACTCAGTCGGCATCAGTTCAGGGCTCTATATACTGTGTATTATTGAGCTGTGTAGGCTTGAATAGTCCTATGGGACTTTGTCTGCTGGTTTAAAGTAAAGCGAAACTTGGATTGTCAATGCATCCCAGAGGTGCAACTCTTAGTGTCTTCTGGCATTCACTTCTGGTCCTGGAAGACAGAAGTCTTTCTGGCCCCAGTTACAGAGAACAATATTAAAAATTGGCTTTGCTGCATACAAGGAGACTTAGATGTTGAAACAGGCTTTTGGAAAAGCCTCTTTGTGCTTGTCTGTAAGTGTAGGGTTTCTAGGGCAGGAAAGGGCCAGAAGGGTAATCCTGTGGCTCTCATCGTCAGGCTTCTTCTGTCTGAGGCACGTAAGAAGGAGGTGGTGGCTGTCACCACGGCTCTGCGGTGTTTGGGACAGAGAGGCTGGTGCAGATGGGGATGTGCCTTGCTGACAGAGGTTGCCAAGTCCCCTTTCTTTCCCAAGCTGGCTGCATATCTGGAGAGACCTAACATCAGTGTAAAGATACCTTTTCCTTCCTTCTCCTTGGCTCTGAGTGACAGAGAAGTGTACCACATCATCTCTGGTTCAGATCATTTTGCAAGCTTATATCATTTATTAATTGTATTTTTTTCAGAGCTTCAAAGGTCATAATAACTGTCAGAGAGTTTTTTGCTGTTATAACCTGTGTGTTGCTACCATCGCAAATCCCTTCTACACACAAGCCCCTTAATTCGAGCAGGGTGGCATTTTTAACTCAAATTAGTGTACTCACAAGGGAACATTAGCTACAGTTTATTAGCTCAGTTCCCCAGCTGCTAATCCAATCTCTCTACATGGCAAGCCAGTCGCTGTGTGTAGTAGAGGTGTTATTTCACAGTGTGCTCTCACTCCAGCCAGGCTAGCCCAAAAAGCATTAACTGCAAGGTAAATGGTTTGATTCTGCAATGAAGATACGGTCATGGCAACAGAGGCAACAGAGTCAGCAGCAGATGGTTGCAAGTGATAGGCTTAAGATGTCACCTTCTGTGTAAGGATTCAACCAAAATTATACTTTCACATACAGGAAATGCTTGCGGGATGGTCTTCTCCAAAGGTTTGAGATACTTTGCTTGAATCACTTCTGAATCATCCATTTATGGCTTTATACATCTGTGTTTAAACATCTCTTTAACACCACACCAACCTGCCTGTGTTTTTGTTGTCTCCAAAATGCACGTGTACTATGCTAGCAGTAGTCCCACTGGGGACAGACCCACCTGCCTGACGGCTCTCCTGCACAGCTAGAGAGATGTGGAGTGTCCTTTCTTTAAATGACTATTTAAGGTACAGCAAAGTAAATGAAACTGTTATTAAGCCTTTTATTACATCAGTGTATATCCTGGACACTTATTTTAATGACCAGCATACCGTAATGGGTTTCCCTGGCTTAATAAAAATGTCTCATCATACCCAAAAGCCTGGATAGATGACTACAAGCAACTGAGTTACTGCAGGTCTGAGCTTTTAGCTTATATTGTCTAAAGACATATACTTTGTTCATTTTGGTCTCTCCCAGCTCCCTGTAATGAAGGACAAACAAAAGCAATCTGTGTACAACTAGTTTTGATAACAAGTTTGACAGCAAGATGGAAATCTTGCAGTAATGTAACACATTACGGCATTTGAGTCCTTTTACTTTAGCAGACAGATGATGGGAGTGACTACGTGGGTAAAGGAGGTTTTACTAGTCCCAGTTCTCAAAGTCTAAGGGCCTGTGTGTGTCACAAAATTCAGATGAGCAAGCTGATCTGTGAATTTTCTAGACTTTAGGTCTCCCTTGTTTACTCCCTTTGAAAGTCAAGTAGTCTAGCTTAATGCTACTAAAGGCCACATTCAGATATCCTAAATTCTACCAGCAGGCTTGCCTGGTGCTTCATACTGACTGAAGCTAGGTAGCTCCCTTTACAGTGCTTGTACAGTTCCTTTGACACATACCTCTGTGGTTCTGGGCCTTTTCCACAGACTGGAGATACGTAGTTAGGTGGTATTTAATTCATCCTGGGATGGGTTAGAGAACGGTGACACTGGGAAGGAGTACAGAGACTTTATTGCAGTGTAAATTCCCCTCAGTTCACTCTCTTGTATTTAGGTATCATTTTCTGCCCCGAGCTTTAAAGGCACAGCCCTGAAAACCAGGTAGAAATCCCCAGTAGAGAGCAAAAAGAAAGACTTGTTGACTGGTGGCTCTATGGAAGCTGAAATAATAGGTAACATTCTGGCCTCCCTGATAGTGTAAGTTTTTGCTCAGGTTGCAGGACCAGGATTTCACCTGTCCTCTACAAGTTTCTTGTGGTCAATGTAAGGTCTTTCAACTCAAGTTCTGTTCTGGAGAAATGAGCACTACAATGGTTTATGTGTGGAAAATCAAATGGGTTGGTGGTCATAACCTAATGAGTTCCCCATATTTTTCATCAAGGAATTTTTTTCACAGTTATATGCTTTAACTAAGCACCATAAAAATACTTGGAATGGAATATGGTTTCAATATAGATAGGTATGCAAAGATTAAGTAAAACTAGTTTTTCATCAGAGTATGCAAGGCGGTACAGAGAAAGGAATTGCTGGGTCAGAGGGCCATCAGCTGACTATCAAGATGTGAGCTGTTAAACTGGACAAGTCTTGTGTCCACCTACTGGGGAATTTGTATTGTCTCCCTTGAGGAAAATTAATCACAAGTTTGTGCTTAAATATAAAGATTTGATGAACAATGCATTGGACAGAGTCTTACCAACATAAGTGGATCTACAAGGTGTCTGCAAAGATGTATCACCTTATGTACACTTGCATCAGCACCAATCCTGTGCATCAGCATCCTCAGCCAGGCCTTGGGTCCATCGCCTAGCCCAGCTCTGGTGCCCAAAGGTGGCCCCTTGGCACTCGCATTCCAGGACTGCTACAAGACAATGCTGTGTCTGTTTCTTATCTTCTCACTCCCTTACATGAAGTCATTCTGTCCCTGGCATTCCTACTTCCAGCCCGTTTAACCCGTTCTGCAGCTGGGCCTTCTTGCCCTCCATGCCAGATCATACCTTGGTCACAATTTACCACTGCTGAGCAGTTACAATTTGAATTTCCCCTTCACTTGTTTTTAATAAGACCATCGAATCCCAGCCCAAGAAACCCGACAGAGGATATTTACATATAACTGTTGTTAGAGGAATTTTCTTTCCAAGCCTATCGACAGGTGATTCATATCCTGAAGCATGAGAGAATGTCAGCTCACATTTTTACACGCAAGTTTTATGTGAAAAAGGAAGAAAAGGGGAGAAGTACAGGAACACTAGAGAGTTCCAAAGTAATTAATTTTCCCTCTTAGTAATTATTTAGAAATGCAGGATGTGTTATTTTCCTTTGGTCCACATCTTGCCATCAGATTCCTGAGTATCTGAGCGTATCTCATTGAAGATGAGCTATATTCAGAGTGCTGCCCAGACTGGGTTAAAAGAGCCTCAAGATGAGTACCTAGGAGCTGATTCAAGGAATACAATCTCAGCCAGCTTTTCAGAAGTGCCAAGATGTTTAACAGATGTATCGTCTTTCAGAGTTAAGCTCTTCTGAGCTACAGTCTAATGCTGGTGTATCAGAGGTTGATAGCTGGTTTCTGTCACTGCAAACCTCTGGCTTAGATGCATTTCATTGGAAAAAGTCAGTTATAGGCACTAGAAAATCGGGCCCTTGGTCACTGGTTACTCCACCTGCTTGGCAAAAGCATCACCTTCATGCTCACTGAAAAGTAGATGCCAGAGTTCATTTTTAGAGGCATTTGGATGCTGAGTGGGGTTTTCTAAAAGATCTTTTGATCTGTAAATGCCTAAAAGTAGCTTAAAAGTCTGATCCCCTATGACTATATAATTACATTAGTGAATATAAATTTGGTGTTTGAATGACCTGAGTTAGATATTTTAAACACATAGTTCCCCTCTAGATGAGTTTTCCATGTTGAACTTTATTTCAGATAATTGCAGGTGTAGACAGAAATGTTGGAGTTGTGCCTAAGAAGAAGGAAAAGACGCTGAGTATGGAAAAGCATTTCAGACTGTAAGGGACTGACTATAGGATTTCAAAGGTCTTTGGAGCAAGTGCTAGATCAGGGCTTTTATTTATCTGGGTTGATTTTAAAAGGCCTGTGAATCTTCATGCAAGAGGATTCTGTAACAAACCATTTTAACTAGAGAAGATTTTTGTTGAATTGATCGCTACTTTTGACTTCATTTTCCAGATACTGCAGCCATGCTACATAACTGGAAGCAATTACTAGAAAGGTACAGAAGCTAAATCTGGCAAGTTTTCTCTACATGTCAGAACTGTTCTTACGTTAATCGTCTGAATAGAGAGTGGGAGTTCTGTGTCTTTTGGAAGCGTTGGGGTTTTTTTCCCCCAAGTGGAAAGCAAGGTCAGAAAACAGCAACTGCCTCTTCTTGCCTTGCACCCTTTTCCTGCACTGATTTGGGAATTTGAATACTGTTCCCTGGCTGCACTTGTAAATCTGTCTTAAAGTAAGGCATTCACATATGAGTTTTTTCCCAATGAATCATTTCACTAACTCTCCTCAAAATCCTGAACTAGCTCTGTGTGAGAAAAGCTTGAAAGTATTTACACTTGTGGGGGAAAGGGGGAGAATAAGGGGTAGAAATGTGTTTTATGTGCCTGCTCAAAAATGTTAAAGCTGGTCATTGGGGTAGTAAGTTCAGCTAAGCTCCTTTCCAAAATCTGCTGGATATCAGATAGCAGGACTTAGTCCTTATTCTAGTAAAGCTTAGCAGTGGTGGTCTTCAACTGTTTGAATTCAACATAAATACCATTTTCTGCTTTAAGATTTTTCTCTGTGTCCCTGTGAAGCTGATTTAGGGGAATAAGAACCAAAGAAATATGGGAACTGCTGATCTGGACTTATCAAGGTATGCAGGACCTCTTGTATCTAAAATGAAATATCCTGAGTGAGTTACCCATTTTCCATCGAGTGCTTCATGCTGTCACGATATAAAACAAATGCTTACAATAAAAAGTCGCTGGTTGCTGACAAATAGCATTGAAAACAAAAGGTTTCCTTTCTGCATGAAACATTTTGAAATTTTAAGTGATCCTTTTACTAGTAAGTGTAACAAAATGCTTGGGAAAGAAAAAAGGCTGATATGACTGATATAAGGGTCTTAATAAGACTTTTTCTGCAGACAAGCTTTGACCTTGGAAAGAGGCAGAAAGCATTCCTCTTTGCTGGCTGTTCACAGCCACAGAGTGTGAAAGTGCTTTTTCTCCCAGGCCCATCTACAGCTTCGTGGGGAGGTCGTGTAAAGCCACTGTCCGAGCTCTGATGCTTGCATGGGCTTTGGGGGCAGCACGCTCCCACAGCAAGCCTCAGGATGTAGTAGGTCTCCACCCTGGCAGATCCTGCAGTTTCAAGGTCTCCTCTGCACCTTCTGGTCCCTTCTGCCCTTAGAGAAGTGATGGAGAGGACACTTCCATGGAAGGACCAGGGCTTCTGACAAGGCAGAGTTAGGACATCCCTATTCTCTGCTCCACCATCCCTAGCAGAAGAACTGCTCCAGTTTCACTGCTAGTGGTGCCCCTTGGTCCCCAAATTTGCCCGTAAAACTCATTCCTCAGCACTGGTGCAGGTGGTGCAGTTCTGGTTCCATGTGTAAAAAGTGCTTTTTTCAAGCATTTCTCCAGTTGACGAAGACCGATCGTTCCATAGCGTCTTTGTTTCTGCTCCCTGCACAGATCTCCTGTAGATATAACATATGCTCATAAAACCAGCTGGAAGTGGGACACGTAAACAGCAGTCACTCAGCAGTGGCTGCTCATGCCAGCTTCAGTGGAACAGAGTGTGAAAATTAAATTTATATTCTCCTGCTTCCCTACAGAAAATAACTCTTTGCTCTTGGCACAAGTTCCTTAGCTTGTGTAAAAAGTCAGAGAAGCCACACCAGTTTGCACTAGCCAAAGGTCTTTATCTACCTCTGAATCTCTAAAAATCTCTCCTGCCTGGGGAGAAGGAGATGGGAGGGGGAAGAGAGGGCACTTGGCTATGACGAGCGAGAGCCTTTTCTGGGCTGGTGAGAATGCCAACACGCAGCGTTAGTGGTTATGTTACTTTTCCTACCACAGGTGTTAATCTTGGCATTGGCGAGAGCTAGCAGAACAGAATGAGTCCTGGGCTCCTGCGATGCAATGACGTTTCTTTAAATGGTCTGTTTACTTAGGTTGACAAATGACAAACTGGCAAAACTGGAAACAGGTTTTCCATTGATCCACAAAACAGCTATAGCGAGGAAGGAGGAAGAGCAGACCTCTCCACTAATCCCCTTTCCCCAGTTCCCTCCGGCCAGCCACTCAGCTCCAAAAGGGTCTCTCCTGGGTCATTAAACTGACTTTTGAGCTGGCAATGCCTCTTTTGCTACAATTGCATAGGCTGTGTACACAGTAATAAATTGAGCTGATTTTACAGCTTTCTCAAAAGCCACCGAGAACTTGCCACTTGGTCCGTCACTACTTACCTGGCTTGGCTTGATTTTTTAATGAAAATATTTATTCTTCATCCTCCTCTTTCTTTAGTGAAATAAATACCATGGAAATACCTTATCGTAGCACAGACATATCAACTTGTTTCTCTGGTCCAGTTACTCCTAGCACAGGTACAAGAAATGTTTCCCTCACCATCCTGAACATACCTGCAAACAAACAGAAAAGGCAAAAAGTAACTTTCTTCTGGGAACATGGGTACTTTAGGAATTGCACAATATGTAATTTGGATTACTTTGTTGGGCAAACTAGCCCTGTGGAGGAGAACACCGCTTTGAATCAGCTTCACAGACTTTCTGCAAAAAGAAATAAAATGAGCTCATTTACATGTTCGTCACTTTTGGGCAGTTTTCTGGCAATTTTCAGAAGTACTGAGGTGAATAGCACACTTTTAGTGTGGGCATGTTATTTCTAACTGCTGAGATTGAAAACATTTAACATCAAGGACCAGGGATTTATTACATTTGTGTACTGCATACAACATATTGGGGTGCTGAAGAATAAAGAGACCTTTGAATTCCAGCACATTTATTGTTATTATTTTATTTTTGAGTATGGCAATACAAGTGTGCATATAAGGCTGTGTAAAGTCAGTTACATTGATTGAGCTTTAGCTTTTAGATTATGTTAGAGTTCTTGCATCCTGATCTGTCCTTTCACACAGCCTGATGCAAAAATTACTCAAGTCTATGGCTTTGGGTTAGGCTCACAGATATTAGCTGTGCCACCTGGACTCATCTAGTGGCTACTTTTAAGTTCCTGAAATACTTTTTAAGACATGAAAAGCATTTGAAGAAAATTAAATTTCTAATGGAAACATGAAATCCCTTTGTATATTCTAAAGATAAAGAAACAGGGAAAATACATTAAGTACTTTTTAAACCAACAGTCATTAATTAACAACAATAATAATAGATTTTAGCTCTGCTTGAGGTAGTACTGGTTTCAGTCAGCCAGCTGAGCTGTATGAATTCAGGTCAGAAACATCAAAATGAAGATGACTTCAGACCTGCAAACTATTGAGTACTTTAGAGCAAGGGTTTTTCCTTCCTTTACCTTCAACAAAACCAACTCTTTTCATCTATTCTTCCTCTTCAGCTACTTCAATTCATGTACAGAATATAAAGAAATTCTAAATTCTATTTCTTTTTCAAGGTTTCCTGCAGACTTGTTATGTCTTCCATAAAGTTTTCATTCTTAGTGACAGAGGAGCGCAAAGATGTCCTGCAGATTGTTGTGGGTTTTTTTTCTTTTTCTTGGAAGTATTGGTAGAGAAGGACAATGTGATAGTTTATATCTGTGTTGACCAAATTCTTTGTCTTCTGTCATAACGAGTTTGCTGACACCAGGACTGAGGTGAGGGTTTTATAGTTGAAAGCATCATTGGTAATGTGAATATAATTGTCAGTTCTGTAGCAAACATCATGTATCCATAAACTGCATGGCTTTTCTGGATTCAATGTAGCTGAGATTTTCTTGATTTACTTCTTCCTTCCCCTCTTTGGGCTCCTCATTCACTCTGCAAGCTATTCTTGCTTGCAGAAGCACAAATTATTCTCCCTCACCAGCTCTGAAGGTACCTCACTGTTTTATTTAATTTCAGAGATGGTTCTGTAGACCCTTACTATGACCCTTGACGTTATCTAGCATATCTGTGAATATTTCAGCAAATCAGCAAATTAAAAGGTTTTAATCAGTGCAAGGAAGGTTTCTTCATCTCTTTGATCAGCTTTCTATGAACAGAATTTTTTTTTTTTTCTGTATTAGAAAATACAAAGTCCAGTCTCAGAAAAAGCTACCCAGGCTATTCTTCCTATTAAAACAAGAGTGGATTAATCTCAGAGCGGACCCAGCAGTTGTTTGACTGTCCTGTATTGAGTGATGGGGGATGGATTACAGGGAAGTGGGTGTCAGGATCATGTGATTTTCACGTGCCCTTACAGTTCAATGGCAGCTGTGTCTGCTTATCTGGGGGCAAAACTGGAACCAAAGACTTTTAAATGAATAATTGCCCAACGTGTCATGAAATGGATGCAACATGGATTGTTCACAAATAAATCATCCTGCAGGATTTAAACACAGAGAGCAAAGTCCAGTTTAGCAGCCAGGAACCCCACTCCATAGCACAACTGAATACAGAAAGTACTGAAAATATTCTTTATATAGAGAGATGATCTTTTATATGAAGGCAAAATTATACCACCAAATTTTTAGCATACGCTTCTGTGGGAATCAAAGTGTGATCCCCAGAAAACGGATGGCAAACTGTATTTCATGGGGAAGTGTTCCAGGGACTGGGCTAGCATAAAAACAGGCTTCTCCCCAGGCTTAATGGAGGAATTTGTATGGTGCTTTCTGCCCCTTCCCCCGGCTTTCACCTACCCTGCACCTGTAGCCTTTGCCAAAGAATGCAAGTTGCTCTTCTTTAGCTGATTCACTCTGTGATCTGAAAACACTCTTCCAGCCTGGAGCAGATGTGGAAACTTAGAACAGCAGCTGCGGGATTTTGTGCTTCAAAAGAAATTGGCATTGGTGCAACAGGTGTGTTTGATACTTGCTTGACCCTTGTAGATCACCTAGCCTTTTTATCTAAATGAAACCGTATGATCCTTGGGAACTGTGAAGTGAACACCTTGAAGGTGGTTTTCTGTTCAGCATGGAATAGGAAAATATGGGAGAACTGAAATGTGAGAGAACCAAAATTCAGTGTGACAAGGGGCAGACCCATTCATTCCCAGTGTCAGATGAACAAACTTACATTCAATGGGTTGATCTGCCTTGCTAAAATGTAACTTACTCTCAAAAGGTCTAAAACTTTCTGTGACTCACCTGGATATGAGTCTCTATTACAATACCACTGTTGGTTCTGGTCTGCATGTTCTCCAGAAACTTGTGCTGCTTTTACCTTACTATGTGAATTCCTTTAATGGTGCCTACGCTTGGGTAGTTGTTTCTCTCGCCTGGGAAAATGTCTCAGCTAATGCTACATGTACAATCTTTGGTTTAACAGCTGAATTACAATACTGTCTCTCCCTCCATTTAGATCTCCCAAGTATGCATCTGGGTGTTTATCTAGCAGCCTGCTAGCTTATCCCACAACTCCTTAGAAAGGAAAACACGACACAAAATCTATTTTTCAACAGGTAAGTAGAAACATAACAAGCTGCAATCACACTTCAGGACAATGTGGAAGGGAACATAGCCCCCTCCCAGAAGAGAGCGGAGCCCACCTCCCAGCAAAGGGGGAAGAGTAATGTTTACAGCTAATTCCAGTTGCTCCTTTGCTTATCATCATGTTTGCTCTTCAGGCCTTTTCTTCATCATCATACATAGGCATCAATTACCATCTTCCTCCCTCTCTTCAAGCAGGTCTTCTGAATGAATGTTGCCAAATTTGCCTTGGTGCCCAGTGTATTTATGAAATGTGTTAGAAGACAAGTCCAGCAGAGAAAAGGAATGAGACACTCCAAGTTAAATGATAAAAGGATGCTTCCAAACTCGGTTTTGAATACAGCCCAAGGCACGATATGCATAAGAATTAGTTTAGGTACCAGCAGCCCAGACTGCAGTGGTTTATGTACGTTGGCTTTTGGACTACCTGCTACTATTAGACAAGTGTTGCAACAAATTAGGGAACCCTTTTCTGCCAGAAAAGTGTGAAGTCTAAAGACATGCATTGACTTTTTCAGACATAAGGTTTCTTTTTGTTACGCCTTTCAATACTTTTTGTGTGTGTGTGTGTGTGTACATGTGCGGGTGCTCTATGAATTTAATGTTAGGCTTTGGGGGCAAAATATATGCTGATGTTGACACATGCAGTGGGACTGGAGAGCTAAAGGAGATGGGAGAAAGAAGGTAAGAAGCGTAGTGGACTGAAAGTACAAAGCTGGGAACGCAATTAAAATGGTAGAAGAGAGGAGGAATTAAAGGAAATCAGTAAGTAATAAAATAATACATATTATTTTTGTTGTTCCTATTTGTAATATGTATATATGAAACACACCTGGCACAAAAACATGCAGGAAGGGCATCTGAAGCTCCTTGCACCATTCAAGAAGCAAGGTGTAGGACTGAAGGACAGCCACAGGCGGTGTCCCAGCCGTGGCTGTCATACTGCAGTCGGGATGCATGTGCTCCCCTTGCTGGGAGAAGCAGCTCCGGGCCAAGGAACGGTGTCCAGGTCCTTACACCCAGTGTCCTTGTATTGTCTAAATATGCCTAATGGGACATGAAGCAAAATGCAAAACTCTTGTTATGCACTGAGCATAAACTGCTCTGCGTGCCTCTTCCCCTGGCTTTCTCCCCGTTGGCATCCAGAGGCACTCAGGACTGGAGCATGTAGCTGCAGAGCTGCACGGTGGGACAGTGCTCAAGACACCTGCTGGGAAGAGGAACAGGGCCTGATTGCCACCAGATAGCCTTCGGGAGAGCTTGTGCTTTAAATGGGTTTATTCAGAGTTAAAGATTTCACATGAGTTACTCAAGAGAACTTGTTTGTTAGAGGCAGGTGGTGACTAATCATCTCTTAGCCCACCTTTACCACATTCAAGAGTTGTCAGAAAGCTGACAAGTAGAAAAACCTCTTAGTAACTCTTCATTATAACAAGCTGACAGGAGGCACCGACCCCCGCTGCTATTGGATCAAAATGGGAAAAATAGGGCTTCCAAGTTCCTTTTTCTTGTCCTTGGAGCTTCATTACTTAAGTAATGGCAAAAATATGTTCCTCACATGGTGCAACTAATACATGTATAATTCTCCTTCCCCACACAGAAATTAATCATAACTTCCAAATTCAGAACTTAAATTTTTTTAACTCTTTTTTGCTGTCACAGCTGAGGTTAGAGATTTAGAGGGTCTTCCTTCATGGTCCCATGAAGTGCGTTATCCACTGCCTGTCAGCAGAACAAGTAAGCCAAATTCCAGTATCATAGGTCAACCTGCAAGCAGAGAGGGATGCCTAAGTGTCAGCATATTCTCCAGCCTGGAGCAGATGTCAAAGTGCCCTATACTCCATAGCTGCCGGGCAATGAGTAGAGCAGCTCTGAGCCTCCTCGGATATAACCTGGGGGGGACACACAGCCATTTCCTTCATCCTCAAGCTGAGGAGAGGCCAAAAGGCAGAGTAAAGCTGCTTTTGTATCCATTCTGCTGGGAGCAGGACTAATGGTAGCTTGGGTGAACATAAAGAACCAACTCAAAATGTAGCAGATGCTGCTTTTAAGCCTAATCTATAAAAGGTGTTTTGTTTTTTTTTTTTAAAAAAAAGAATTAACAGTGCAATGAGGAAAAATATCCTGCAGCTGGAATAGAGAACACTGTAGGGATGAAAGGAAGCTAGGTATCCTTTGAGATGGCAGATGTACTACCAAATATTTATTTCTTTTAAATATTTTCTTAAGTCTTTAAAGTAAGGTAGTAGCTTCTATTGTTTCCTTTGGCAGCTTATTCTAGCCATGAGTTTCTCTGTGTAATGAAATTCCACCTACAGTAAATCTTCTGAGTGCCTGGCTGTTCCTGAGGTTTAACTCTTCCAAGTCTGGCTCTCTGCTCATCCGCCTGCCCTGCATTGAGTTAATTCCAACTCATTACGAGACTGACATCAATGGTTCTGTCTGGATGTCCCAGGCTGTCAGCTGGATGAACTAGGTGACCCAGCCAGCTCTATTTTCTGTGATTCTCTTGTTTATCCACCTAGTTTGATCACTGGAAATCTCAGTCGTCGTTCCTGCCTAAGAACCCGTTATTTTGATCTGGAGAATCACTCTCTGTGAATTCAGTGTATTCATTTGTCACAGCTGGAATCTGTATGGTTGGAGCCCTGGATGACCCCAGACACACCAGCTGGCCTACGGTCCTGGTCAGTGATCTTCAGGCTGGGCTGGGCTGTCCATGTATCTTCATTTAGTGAGAGGACAGCACTGTGGTGCCCATATGTATGTAAAATATGTATCATGACTGGGAAAAGGCACAAGAGCCCGGAGCAGGCTGCTGTCGTTTACAGGGTGGCTCCTCTGACTTGCCTGCTGTCAGAGGCCAGCTGATGCTTGGTGACTTATTCTGCAGGTCAGCCACAAGTTCTGAGCAGTTAAGCCCCATTTCATGTTGACTATAGATTTGGAGCCGTAGCTGCAATAACCCCAGGCCGTGCTCTAGCTATTCCTCCTTGACTGCACCAAACCAGGCACTGTCAGCAAGAAGCAACTCTTCGACCTGACGTGTCTGCCCAAGCAACACAGATCAGTCAGAGCCAAACACCAGCAGAGGGATGACGAATCCAGTAAAAACACGACCAACTGATGGATAAAGGAAGCCAACAAACCTTCCCTGACAGCCTTGGTCAAATAGCAACCAGGCAGCCACAGCTCAACCCCAGAGAGCTTCCTCTTGGGACTCCTGGCTGCCAGCCTCGTGGGAAGCAGGGGACTTTCCTATGCATCTTAAAGTCCTTTCCATGTTGCAGCCTTTTCTGACTTAAGAATATTTATCAGCTATTTGGGAAATTTATACTATTTCTGGAAATAAAAAAAATGTTAATTTATTGAGCAAAGAAGGGCGCACAGTCTGCTGAACAAACTCTGCAGCCTCAAGCCAGTGCCACTGTGCTTGAAGTGCCAGCATCTTCTGTGGAATGCTGGATCCATGTCTGCTCCAGGCAGAAGTTTTCCGAAAGGTCAAAAATAATGACCCTGAAGTCACCAGCTGCAATCATCTGAATCCCATATGTCTATACATCTTGCAGGCATTTTACCTTTATGAAATCAAACATAATTTCAAGCAGACAAATTCAGTTCAAATAGTTGGCTTGCCATAATAAACCTATGGGAACATACCAAAGAGTTTCTAATTCTGTACCTAATATGTCAGATTACATCTGATTACCCAGTGCTGTTTTTCTTCCTCTTAAAGTGCTATGTTTTAATGATCAGTTTTACACCATATTCTGAATGTGACTTCAGTAGCCCAAACAACAGGCTGAGCTCCTTCTGTTTTTCTCTGACTTCGGGAAAAGAACCCAAACAACAACCATTTTCAGGAGCCATTGTCATGTTGCAGATTTCAGAGTATTTCCTCTCTTTGCATACAGAATGGTTTTCTTAATAGTTTCTCACTATTTGTTGGTAAATACTGTCTTGATATTTATTTAGCAGCTTGACACTTCAGCCAAAATGAAATTCACATTAAGTAAATTGAAAGGTGGAAGACGAAATGGATGCAGAACTGAAGCGACTCACTCAGTGTCCATGCTGAAGTCAGAAATGGGAAACAAACTGGAGCTTAGGAACATTTTGTCATATGGAGAAAGCATTTTTGGGGGGCATAGTGTTTCCATCTATTCATTCTTAACTTGCTTTTCTCCAGCAGGAATTGCTGAGCTTATATTAACCAACATCCCTCTATGATTCATTCAAACTGCTCTTCAGAATTCCTCCACTCTATTACCATTGACTAAAACATTAAAAAGAGAGCTACTCTGATGGACCAAAAAGGTATGTGTGGATTCTGGCAGCTGTGCCAAAGCTTTGGTCTGTATCTGTAAGTAGTGGAAGGCACTTATTTCACTGGGAGTTAGATGCTTAAATGCCTTTGAGAATCAGAGCTTTATTGGGAAATTATATAAGCTTACCACTTTTTTTATCCATTCCTTTTATGATCCATTTAATTCAGATGGTAAACGTGTTGTGGAAGGAAGCAACCTTACTCTTTAAGCATTCTGACTGCTTAATACATGAACAATCGCCATAAATAAATAATCAGTCCAGGTCATTGCATATGGTATTGCCTTGCTGACTGGCTGAAAAGGGGGAGGCTAGAGATGACAGAGAAGCAGCTGTGTGCATAATTTTCCTTTCCTACAATAGACTAGGAAACAGACACCAACTCATTTATATTGACAGAATCTGAATATCGGCTTATTTTATGTGTACAAGAACTTCTCCTTCTGCGTGATATCCTAGTCTTTCCCTTAGGAGCTGTGAACATTACATAACTATTGAACAAGAGTCTACGCACTGTGTTAAATTTCCGAAACTTGCAAGGAAGAATGTGTCACCTGTCAGAGAGATGTCACTTTGGCTGACTGCTGAGTGCTTTGAAATGGGGTCTACTCCCCTTTGCACATATTCTCTGTGAAATGGTTTAACAGGATGAAGTGATTTATTTCAGTTGACGAAGCTTCTCAAGTAAATGAAAAAAAAAAAATTCTCTCCTGTAGATTTCAATCATAGAATCATAGAATACCAGGTTGGAAGGGACCTCAAGGATCATCATCTTGTCCAACCTTTCTGGGCAAGAGCACAGTCTTGACAAGATGGCCCAGCACCCTGTCCAGCTGAGTCTAAAAAGCCACAATTAAATTATGGCTATTCAAATGAGACCTGAGCTATATCTACCTGGGAGCATCTAGCACTGTGTACCCAGGTACCAAATCTGTCATAGCTGCATTAGCTATGGGTTGATATGGGTCTACCCTACTGCAGGGTAAATCAGTCCTAAAGGGCTTCTGCCTAATGAGTTTGTTTTGTGTCCAGTACTTCAGCTTGCATGGGTATCATACAAATTTTTGGTGCCAGAAAGATGCACCCTCAGTAGTAAATCTAATTGTTCTACTGCCTTTCCCCCTCTTCTCTCTTAATTTAAATGACTGTTTTTATTATGTTTCTGAATAACTAATGCTTCATAGTGGATCTTATATTTACAGATCATGATCAGTTGGAAAATTCTTTCTCTGCTTTACAGGCAGAAAAATGAAGCACAGAAGAGGGTGACCCCCCCTGGATCTGTGTTTGTACGTCTCCATCCTGTTCTTGGCTGCATTCCATCACTGAGTTGAAGCCATGGGTGACAACATATTTCTTTGCATGGAAACTGGAAAAGAAGAATTATTATGACAAAGTGTTGAGCAGTTTTGGAACCCTATTGACATGGAAAACTGATCTGAATTTGGGAGATGGATGAGTTTCCTTTGGGAATCACTGTCACCATTAACTGTCAGTGACACACAAACAGCATCTTCCAAACAAAGCATTAAGGTTAAAGTATGTAGAGCATAAAGTTATACTACTATGTAAGACTCTATATCTTTCCTCTTACCTAAGCTCACTCTTTTCCTGTAAACATTTATAAATGCCACTCTGTCCTGCACCCGCTGGGTGCTCTGTCACTTTGCATCCTTCTGAGATGCTTGGGCAGCAGTCAGGTACAGGGCCCCACCATGGTTTAGCACCCTTCTCTAGTCTTACAAGTAGCCTGAGACAAGCATCAGTACGTGGGGTTCTCTCCCAGGGTTAGTTTCGGGTCAAAGGGCAGGTTATATGGAGATTATTGTATTCAGTTCAAGATGTTCACAATTAAAAAAAATGTTGTAGAGGTATCGTAGAGAGCTGAAAAATGATATGGTGCTGGAAGACCAAGCCTGGATTCCAGTAGTAAAGTAAAGAACTTGCCCAGTTGTACTGCTGACCTACCTGTTACATCTAGATCTCCAAACGCAGACCCCATAGAGATAACTTACTGCATGCTTTCATCTGGACTAATGAGCTCAGGAGCTGAGATGGCTAGATTTCTGTGAGCTTGTGCTCTTACTGCCATCAAGCACACATGCCACACAGGTGCCGGTAATGGTCATTGGTTAGGAGTCTCTGCACTGTGCTCCTTTGCATGGTGTAAATATTTCTTCAGACTCTTCAATGTATTGAAGAGAACGCTGAGAGATTACCCTAATAACAGGTTATAGTTACTTACATGAAGACTATATATGTCAAAGGGTAGATGCTTTCAGTGTTTTGTTAAACATACATAGCAGCGTGGTAAGAGATTGCATAAGCGTGGCTTAGATCCGTGACAGGGCTCTGAAGGCAGAAACATGTAGTCTTGAAATAAGATATGGGTCCCGATATCTTATGGGTCCCCATAATCATCTCCATCACTGGAGATGATTAGACCTTTGGACGGTTTAGCAAGGCAGGTGATAAATTTGCCATCTATCATAACGAACTTTACAATATTTTTTATTTTTTATTTTAGGAAGACAGCTCAGTCCAGCAGTGGGAAAACCTTTTACAACCTGGATATGCTGGGGTCAGATGATCACCGTAACATGGGCTGGCAGTTTTAGTATGAAGAAAACCCCAGAAAATTAACCTTGTGGAGTTCAATTACCTTATTGATTGTCTCTGAAGTCCATAACCCATTAAGTATATATCGGCAAGTCTTGCTCTGGACTTACAGATTGTCAGTAACTGAAACTGAGAAAGCTCAGTATATATGTGTGTGAGAGAGTGTGTGTGTGTGTGTATATATGTTTATATCCATACTTGTATATAGCACATTATAAAAAGGAGCTAATCTCATCTGCTTATCTTATATGAAGAGGTACTGAAGTACCAGACACACAAAACTTCATAACTCATATTTGTCTGGCAAATTTTAAAAGCAGACATGTAAAAGTGCAAAATAAATAAATCATCTCTGAGAAGTCCAAAGAAAGACTGCTAAATTTTTTAAAAAATACTTTACAAGCTCAAAGGTCATGAAAAGGTTATGTTAAGCCAGTTAACATAAGTGCTTAAGCATCATGGGAGTTTT